>JBBBDQ010025265.1:0-21110 GCA_037127315.1 Ascarosepion bandense
GAATTTCTAGTGAAATGAAATGTCATGGTACTTTTTTCTCAGCAAAAGGTGCCCAAACTGTGAATCCATCAAATCAATGTGCACATAAATTAGAAAATATGTACAGCAACGATTTCCTCATCGCAACCTGTATATACAAGTGAAAGCAAGTGTCTATATATACAGCTTTGTGTGTGTGTGTGTGTGTGTTTGTTTGTGTAAATGTGTGTGTGTGTGTGTTTCAGTGCATTATGTATCTTTTTACTGCAGTGTTGTATAAAATGCTTAAATGTTTGAAAGATTTTGAAAATTAGATTATTTTTATATTTCTCATCCTTTCTTCCATCTCATTAATGTGTTAGGATATCATGGATATATTAACGCCCATGGTGGACTTTGAATAGTTGAGAATACCAATATATTTTTCTCTCTTTTCAAGCACTCCATTAATAAAATAATGCTACTCTAATATTGTTCTGGATTCACTTTTATTATTTATCGAATGGACATATAGAAACAACACTAAAACAATCATTAACATAATATACGAATTTATGGAAACTAATGGGAATCGATGGCTCACTTGATATTTCATTTAAGACAATTAATATTAGGAAAACTAAATTGCACACAGTTAACAGGTGTCACTAGCTATCTTCATCAGTACATAGATTCCAAATGAACTGAAAGTATTGTGCAAAGAGAGAAAAGCAAAATTAGTGGCGAATCAGGTGGTTTTCATTCGTTAACATGAGAAAAAATCTCATAATAATCAGATTCCTCGGAAACACTCTGTGTTCGAACTCTACTCTCGGCCACCTCGGTGTCTATTCCCTTCCTGCTTTCAGTTTCTCTTTCTTTTTCTTCTCTCTCTCTCTTTCTTCATTCTCTCTTTTTTTCTCTCTCTCTTTCTCAGCCCCTCCTAAGAAAAGAAGAAAAGGTTGATCTTTTTTTGGAACAAAAATTTACCTACGCATATATATTTTCCAAATACCTGTCCCTGGGTTCCAATCCAGTGTTCGTTTATATCCGTTTAACGTGTGCGCAAATAGAATCACTTTACAGTGTTACAACGAATTAAGATGTTTAAAGAGTTATTTACTTCAAGCGATGAATTTTTGATGTTCTTGAATAATTTTTCTTTAGAGATGTATTCTAAAATATTTTTATGAATTGATTGCGATTAATCTGGTCACACAGTTTAATAATATAGTTGTTAAAGTCCACGAAATATAGACCATTTGAGAAAGGACTGACAATTTTTTTCACAAATCACAGATGCTTTATTAAACCAATAAACAGAGTCCAACATAACAAAAAATTATATGAGAATGAACACTAATGAAAATTCCGACACATTTTCCCGTCCAAATTCCACATATTTCATAAACAATATTCCTTCAAATTCACTGTCGGTGTCAAAATGTTTTACAAATAATTTGATATGTTAAAATCAGTGATAGAAATAAGGACAAATCGTTAAATTCAAATCAACAATTCACTTTTATTTTTGCACATTGAAATATTACAATACCAAAATGAAAAGTAATCATGTCCAGTATTTCAATTGTCTATGACTCCTTGGTTGCCTCAGCATCGGCATCGGCGTAGCTTCTGTGGCTGTCTCCTTGTCATTGAACATCTTCACCAGAAGCTTTCTGCTGTTCCTCTGCGATGCCTTGTGACGTTGCTTACTGAAAAGAAACAAAAATATTATTAATAATATAATATTTTTAGTTAAAAATATTTTTCACTGTAGAATGTAATGTGATTATTTAATAAATTTGTTTTTATATTTGCAACATATATTCTTAATATATTAGATGAAATCTCTTTCAGAATTTCTGAAAAGAACATTTGAGCAAAGCAGTTACAGATCAGTTAAAAAAATGTAAAAAAGATCTGATAAAATATGTAAAACATTTATGCATGAATGAAAATATATTAATTATTCGTACCTGCGAAGGCAGAAGACGCAGAGAGCCAAAAGAAAGATGAGTTTTCCAGACATGATGATCTGTAAAAAATATTCAAAATAATTAATAATATATAATAATGTTACAAAATTATTTGCAGGGCATCAATCATTCGCAATAGTTAAGGTAGTTATTTGAATTTCTTTATAGGTAATAACTAATATTTTTCATAATCATTTAGTAATATGTAGGGGCGACTTATAAATTGAAAGCATTATTTATTTATGTATTTATTATCTGTTAGCAACTGCTGACGTCAAAAATGTAAATTGTCCTTTCCGGCCATATCCGGTAAATATCTAAATAAAAATAAATGACTTCGATTATCATGTGATAATGTTGGACATGCAGTTGATGCGTCATCAATAAAACTTCACCGTGGGAAAGTTAGAACCGGGTTCAATTTCTTATCAGGTTAGTGTCATTCATTTACGCACAAATATCTTATGACTCCCATTGACCGAAATGAGACAGCAACGATGAAGCTCAGGCATCCGTAGCTACCAATCAAAATTTATCTATCGCAGTACAAGAATGACCTATTTCTCCATATATATGGAAACTGTAAGGTTGACATTAAATATAGGGGAAACACACACACACACTTTCACACACACACACACACAACACACACACACACACACACACACACACACACACACACACACACACGTACAAACAGAAACACAAACACACACACATGATATTCGTTGATTTGACTTAAAATTTAATTGGTAAGACATCGGAAAAATAAACCTTCACGAAATTCAGATTACTATTTTTCAAACTGAATACAAAATTCTTCACAAATATAAATGTAAAGAAATAGCGATAATAATAATTGTATTGGACTTACTTTGAGGTGCTGGGGTGTTGTGGGAACACAAATTGACGATTCAACAGCTGAACGTTGTCAAAGAATGTGACCTAGATGTGATAGAGCCCGATTTTTATAGCAGAATATCTACGTGACTTAATTTAATTCCCTTTGTTGTATTATGAAAGGATTAGTACTTTTCAATAAAGAATTCTTTTTGGAATGTTAAGAAAGGGTTTAATATTTACTATTTATGACAAAATATGTTTTAGTTCATTTTCACATTTCAAATAAGTTATTAATGATTTTTTCGTGCCAAGTTTATTTATTTTTGCTTAAACATTGATCTACACCAGCCTTTGTCCTTTATTAAGATTATTTTACTAAAGGACTTTAAGTATTTCTTATTTATTCTAAATCGATATTTTTCAATGTGTGACTATGTTAATACGTCATTAACCTTTAATGAATTGAATTTTACGAAAGCGTAGTAAAGAGTTTTTGTTTTGAAAATTCTAAGTAGAAGTATATATTTGATTCTCAGATAAGAAGATCTGAAAATGTCTTCTCGTTTAGACTTGTCAAAATATCATGACGAAATATTTGATTTAGATAATTTGCAGATTTAATTATTGAAAGATTAACAAAAAGTCAAATATCTTTTAACTTATTCGTTATTTCAACAAAACTTGCTTACATCTTTTGCTGTTTGGCAGATTTTTATATGATATCTATTTCTCACCAGATTTTGATTGATATTCGTTGCCAAATTCTTAACTATTCATGATTAGAATGCCTTTCTCCCAAATGTTATTCAAAGATATTTTATTAAAAGATCATGTTGACGTTCGAAGATGATGCAAAACCTTGAGTTTTGACGCCTTGTACATACCGTGGTTCTTGAAGATATTAATGATCATGGCTCTCCGCGACATTCTTATCTATTTTAGCGTTTAAAAAGTTTTATCTTTTCAATATTCCTTATTCAACTCCTGGTACTGACATTTATTTACACGATCTCGTTAATATTGTTTCATTCCTGTTTCTTTCTGTTCCTATTTCTTTCCAATAAATTTACCACCAATTTTATCGATCCTTCTTTCTCATACCTAAATTTAATCTCAAACTGATATTAATTATAAATATCGTCTTCATTTTATTTTTCATAAAAAAAGGAATATCTATTGTATTCCCAGCATTCCTCTGTAAAAACACATTCCTGGTTTTCCGAAATTAAAGTTTATAGTCAAAATTGGTTTTATTCGTTGAACTCAAAATTATTGAAAGTGTAAATAATCAATTACCCTTTCCCACCATTTTGATCACCCATTCTTGATAAAAACGCTATTTCTCAATACCACCACTAATCAACGTGTTTGAGGTCCTCCCCTCCTCAGCGGACAAGGCTGAATGCGTTGTGCCTAGATTCTCGACCAATTCCTGTCTGGATTCGTTCCTTGGAGTCCAGACACCCGATTTCCCATCTAGAACTGAGGCCCAATTTTGAATGACGTCCACATAACGCCCTCGCTGATTTCTAGCATAATATCAAACTTGACCCTCACAAAATCGAGTGGGTGGGGACGGAATCGCAATCATAGTTTTGAAGAAATGTGTCCCCTGAACCTCCACTCCTCCTTTCTAAGCTTTCCACAACATCTGCCTATCTTCCTCCTGCTTTCCTGCCTGTTGGAAGTCTTCTCCTGGTTCCAATATTCAAGAGAACTGCTGAGATCCTCGACGCCGCAAATTACCGCCCTATCAGCCTTCTTCAGATCTTCGGCAAAGTGTTCGCAGCCATTATCAATGCCGGGTCGTTCAGCATCTCACGGCGCACGAGCTCTTATCGGACAAACAGTATGGTCGCTTCACCAGGTCTACTGACATGTTAACGAATAACATCACCGAGTATATATTCCAGGCTCTCGACAAGAATGGTGAAGCCCGAACTGTCGCCCTGGATATCTCTAAAGCATTGGACAGAGTATGGCATGCCGGCCTTCTACGGAAACTGCAAAGCTACGGCATTACTGGAATTTTGTTGGACTTAATCCAGTCATTCCTCTCCAACCGCACATTGAAGGTGGTTTTAAACGGACATGCCTCCCAGAACTACCCTACAAACCCGGGTGTCTCCCAAGATTCTATCCTAGGTTCTACGCTCTTTCTAATCTACATCAATGTTCTCCCCGATGCCATAAGATCACAAGCAGGCATGTACGCCGATTATACCACAGTATACGCTCGCCTCGATCAAAAACTGGTGTTGATGACAAGGCGAACCTCGAGGCTGAGCTTGAAAAGGACCTCCGATCCGTGGTGGATTGGGGTAGGAAATGGCTCGTAAAATTCAATTCTTCGAAAACGAAGCTGCTGTCAATTAACCACCACAGACTACCGCACCTACCTTTCACTAACATGGAACAGGCATGCCTCCCAGAGAGTAAAACACTACGCCTGCTTGGCCTGACACTCTCAGCGGACCTCAAGTGGAATGACTACGTCGAATCCATTGCTAAGTCCGCTTCTATGAAAGTCGGCTCTCTGTGCAGGACCCGGAAATTCTTTCCGCCTGAATCTATCCTGCACATATACAAATCTACCATCCGCCTGTGTTTTGAATACTGTTGCCACATCTGGTCGGGTGCCCCTGCTATTCTCCTCGGGTTTCTTGACAAAATACAGCGAAGAATCTGTAATGTGATTCATACCGATTTAGCTGACTGCCTGCAGTTACTCTCTCACATGACGTGGCTCCACTGTGCATCATCTGTAAATAAATTCATGGCTACTGCTCTGATGAACTTAAATCACTGGTGCCCCCTAGGTGTGAGTTTGCACGAGATACTAGATTGGCAACTAGGTCCCACCCTTTTACAGTGAAACCGATGAAATGTAACCCTAATTTCTACTCCAAGAGTTTCTTTTCTCACACTTCCCGCCTGTGGAATTCCCTTCCACATGCTTGCTTCCCCGACGGCTATAACCTGCAGGAATTTAAATGTAATGTCAATCGTCACCTGCTAACACACTAACCCTCCCATTCTCTCCTAATCTCCACCTAAGTACAAACTAACTCGTCTATCGACCTGCGTAACCCCTTGCGGTATAGTGGCAGTAAAATGCCTTGCTTGGGGTGACATGAATTAATAACAAAAAAAAAAAAAAAAACTCTGACATTATTTAATTAGTTAAGCCTCTTTTTGCTTTAATAAACAACATCTATTAAAGACATTATAGACTAAAAAAATAGAAATTCGGTTATAAATGCAATTTTAAAAGAACTATTTTAATTTTTGAAAGTGTAATAATTCCTAAAGATTCATAAAATATTTTCAAAGTATTTCAAAGACTTTTAGATGTTAGGCTGTTAGGTTATAAATTAAAGAAATTAATTGAAAATTTTAACACAAATCATTGAGCCATCGCATTTTTACAATAATTTGTTTTTTTTTTTGCGTGTGGTAATTTCTGTGTGTCCATGAAAAAGTCATGTGTTTCACGGTTTCTTACCGGAAATAATTTTGAAAATTTATAAATTCCAGTCGCCATACACTTATCTTTCCCCACAACTGTCGAGCTGATTTCAAATATGAAATGGAGCCATAACAACACAAAACGACCTGCATTATGTCTCCCTACAGACTTGGTCGGTAGTGCGATCAAAGCAGAAAGCGAATTATAATGAAAAATGACATAATAAGAATAATATGTGAAATAAAAAACTAATGAAATATAGCCATAACAACATTTCACTAACTGACTTATGTCTTTCTGCAGACTTGGTAGGTTATGAGAAAATAGCAGAAATCAAATGATGATGAAAAAAGAAGTAATATGAAATAAAATTAATAAACCAAGATGAGAAAAACAATCATATACATTGGTCAACATGCCCTTGAAATTGCTAAAAGACTCCCTCTATTTTCAACTATGAAACTTTTTGGCTTGGATTGACAATTATATAGTACATAAATAATTCCCTGCCACTTGAGAAAATCAAGGGAAGTTACACTGAATTTACAAAAAATAATTTTATTTCTCACTTTAAATTAAATCTTATATATAAAAGTATGTGTGTATATGTATTTGTGTGCGCAATCACCCACTGTATATATATATATATATATATATATATATATATATTCATTTTCTGTTATGTTTATTAGTACATATATATATATATATATATATATATATATATATATATGTACTAATAAACATAACAGACAATGAATATCTAGTATGTTTAATCATGTGCCTTTTATACACAGTATTTGCTTTTAATTTTAGGTAAAAATACAAACAAATGTAGTCCAACATTTGAATACATTTTTCATCATGCTGGTTGTACAGCAACTTCTGAGATGTTACAGGGTCCTTAATATAAAGACAACGTTAACAGAACCATATGTCTAAATGAAATGTAATGTGTTCTGACCAGATTGAAATGTGATTTTTTATTTGATTTAATGTATATGGCCTCCAATATCTGAAGGTTACATTTTACTGGCAAATGTATGAGTGAGAATTATTGTGTTATCGGCTAAAATCTGTCTAATATTAACTATATTGTTATGTTTTACGTAGAAATGTAGTTTAATTTAACTCTGAACGGAAAGAAGACAACAGGTCAACGGAAAAGAGGGGTTGTAGTAAAGCCAATATATGTAGTGGGTTTATTATTAGTACCAGAGATACCATCTCTGAACGGACATGTAAATTGATACTCTACATTGGTTTTTTTTTATGCTGCTCCTATTTTAACACGACGTGATTCTCTGTAGAACCAGATTTCTTTTTCCTGAATTTTCATCTGTGATCAGATATTCAAGTGTACGCTGCCATTTATAGCGACCGATATTACATAAGAGTCTAGAAAGTTTTCCTTTGTTTCTAACGATATTTTCCCGATTCTTTATACTTTACTTAATTTTAGAGATTTCAATGCGCCTTCATATTTTGGTGTAGCATCTTTCATTCTCTGTTAAAACACTTCCAAGATATTTATCACACATATTAGATGATTTGTTAGACCAGAAATGTAGTCTTTTTTTTTCTTTTTATCCCAAGAAAGTTACCCGGGTCCGATACACACAACTCTATATTGAGCAAATCTGACAATAATATGAAATGCCTTCAGTAAATTCTTCCAATCTGTCGGGTCCATAAAATATTCTGAATTCAACATGGAAAATTCACCATTTTTTCATATACGGCAAATATCTTAAAACATATATAATTCATGTAAATTCATAATTAGGTTTCAATAAATATATTTTATGTTTAAATAACGAAAGCAACTGTGACATCTGATTTTAAAAATATCAATTGCCAAAATTACAGAAAAGATCTTGAAATATTAAAAAGTAAATTAACAGAAAATTATTGACATTGGCTTGAACCATCGACTGCAGACCACTTCAGAATCTCCTGCAACTTTTCTGGTCAGTTGCCTTTTTTAAGTTGGTGATTGCTGTCATAATTCTTGCCTTCAGATCATATTTGTTGTAGCAATGATTTTTGTTGGTCTCTCACTCAACATGACTTGATTCAACTGCTTGTGTGGCATGGTGCAGAATGCTGTTGCCAGACATACGGTTTTTCATCAGCCATTGTGCCGACACAGAACAACACTACCAACTTAAATCACTTGATGTAGTCTTTCGAGTTCAGTCCAAGGACTTCACAAAGAATATCAGAAGTTCTTTTCTCATCAGATTGATCAGAGTGAGTTTTACATACCTTCATAATAACTATTCTACACATATAATTAAAATGCGCTGTTTTCATACTGAGACCCACTCGGAAATATTTGTATTGAATTTTCCGGCTCGAATGCCAAGCAGGACATTATGCTATTTCCGAATTTCTAGTGAAATGAATTGTGTCATGTTGCTTTTTTTCTCACAAAATGTGCCCAACTGACCGTACTACACGGTGAATTCATTAAAATCAATGTGCATGCATGAAATTGAAAATATAAAATAGCAACAATTTCCTCTCCGCAACCTGTATATACAAGGCTAGAGTATCTCACTCTCTCTCTCTCTCTCTCTCTCTCTCTATATATATATATATATATGTAGGTTTGGGTGTGTGTGTTTGTGTATAGGTGTGTGTTTGTGCATTGTGCATCTTCTTATTTCAATGTTGTGTATAAAATGCTTAAACGTTTGAAATCAGATTATTTTGTATATTTTCATCCTTTCTTCCATCTCATTAATGTTTTAGGATATCATGGATATATTAACGCCTATAGTGGACTTTGAATAGTTGAGAATACCAATATATTTTCTCTCTTTTCAAGCACTCCATTAATACAAATAATGCTACTCTAATATTGTTCTGAATTCACTTTTTATTATTTATCGAATGGACAAATAGAAACAACACTAAAACAATCATTAACATAACATAAGAATTCATGGAAACTAATGGGAATCAATGGCTCATTTTCATATTTCATTTAAGACTACTAATGTTAGAGAAAACTAAATTGCACACAGTTAACAGGTGTCACTAGCTATCTTCATCAGTACGTAGATTCCAAATGAACTGAAAGTATTTTGCAAAGAGAGAAAATCAAAATTAGTGGAGAATCGGGTGAAGCCTTTCATTCGACAACATGAGAAAAACAATCTCATAATAACTGTGATTCCTCGGAAACACTCTCTGTTCGGACTCTCTACTCTCGGCCACCCCGGTGTCTATTCCCATGCTGCTCTCACTTTCTCTTTCTTTTATATATGTCTCTCTCTCTTACTCTCTCTCTCTCTCTCTTTCTCAGCCCCTCCTAAGCCAAGAAGAAAAATTGATTTTTTGGGGAACAAAAGTATATGCACGCATAGATATCTTCCAAATACCCATCCCTGGGTTCGAATCTAGTGTCCGTCTATATCCGTTTAAAGTGTGTGCAAAGAGAATCAATTACAGTGTTACAACGAAATAAAGATGTTTAAATAGTTATTTAGTTTCAGGCGATTAATTTTTGATGTTCTTGAATAATTTTTCTTTAGAGATATATCATCAATGATTTTTATGCACTGATTGCGATTAATCTGGGCACACAGTTTAATAATATATTTGTTAAAGTCCACGCAATATAGACCATTTGAGAAAGGACTGACATTTTTTCACAAATCAGAGATGCTTTATTGACACCAATAAATTAGAAGCCCAAAATAACAACCAAAAAATAAAATTATATGAGAATGAACACGGATAAAAATCTCACACATTTTCCCGTCCAAATGAAATGTATATTTCATAAACAATATTTCTCTAAATTCACTGTCGGTGTCGAAAAAGTTTTACAAATCATTTGATATGTTAAAATCAGTGATAGAAATAAGGACAAATCGTTAAATTCAAATCAACAATCTACTTTTATTTAGCACATTGAAATGTTACAATAGCAAAATGAAAAGTAATCATGTCCAGTATTTCAAATGTCTATGACTCCTTGCTGCCTTCAGCATCGGCATCGGCGGCAGCTTCTGTGGCTGTCTCCTCAGTCACTTGAACATCTTCACCAGAAGCTTCTTGCTGTTCCTCTGCGATGACGTTGCTCACTGAAAAGAGACAAAAACATTATTAATAATATAATACTTTTCGTTAAAAATTATTTTTACTGTAGAATGTAATATGATTATTTAATAAATTTATTTTTTATCTTTGCAATATATATTATACATATCAGATGAAATCTCTTCCAGAATTTCTGAAAATAACATTTTGGGCAAAGCAATTACAGATCAGTTAAAAAAATGTAAAAAAGATCTGATAAAATATGTAAAACATTTATGCATGACTTAAAATATATTAATTATTCGTACCTGCGAAGGCAGTAAAGACGCAGAGAGCCAAAAGAAAGATGAGTTTTCCAGACATGATGATCTGTAAAAAGTATTCAAAATAATTAATAATATATAATAGTGGTATAAAAAGTTTTGCAGTAGTTAAGGTAGTTTAATTGGTAAGACATCGGAAAAAATAAACCTTCACGAAATTCAGATTACTATTTTATCAAAACTGACTGAATACAAAATTCTTCACAAATATAAATGTAAAGAAATAGCGAAAATAATAATTGTATTGACTTACTTTGTGGTGCTGTGTTGTGGGAACACAAATTGACGATTCAACAGTTGAACGTTGTCAAAGAATGTGACTTAGATGTGAGAGAGCCCGATTTTTATAGCAGAATATCTACGTGACTTACTTTAATTCCCTTTGTTGTCTTATGAAATGATTAGTACTTTTCAATAAAGAATTCTCTTTGGAATGTTAAGAAGGGGTTTAATCTTTACTTATTTATGACAAAAATATATTTTAGTTCATTTCATATTTCAAATAAATTTATTTCTTTCTGCTTAAACATTGACTAGCCACCAGCCTTTGTCATTTATTAAGATTTATTTTACCAAAGGACTTTTAAGTATTTCGTGTTGCGGGGCTATCGACAGAAAAGGTGCCGTTAACCCCGCTGTGAGTTAAAGCAATACGATCGAATCAAGGACAACGAAATCGATGGTTTATATGTTTCAACCAAGTTTTTATTTGCCTAAGCCGGCAAAATAATGTCTTACAGAAACTTCGTTGCGGTCGCCGGTGCTGATTGATGGGATCGCTAGGTTCCTAGACGGTAAGCCGGTAGCTGGCTGGGTAGTACTGGTGCGAAGTTGGTCGTTGCAAATTCCGCTCCGGCTGTCTTTAGACGTACGGTCGTGAGTGTAGCCGGGATCTGCCTGGTGCGCCCGCTGTGTCTACTGCTTCTGCTGCTCAGGTAGGTTAGCCCTGAAAAGGGCTATTGCATATGTAGCTGAAGAGCCCTTAAAAGGACTTGTGCATATCAGTACGGAAAGCCCTTAAAAGGGCTATATCAATGTAACAGAGAGTCCTAAAAAGGACTATTGTAGAGTGCTGCTGCTGGAGTTGGCTGCACTTGCTGGCGGCTGCTTCTGCCTGCTTGGAGCGTCTGCTGTTCTTGCCTGGTGCGTCAGCTGCTTCTGCCTGCTTGGCGCGTCTGCTGCTTGGGGGCAGGTTAGCCCTGAAAAGGGCTATCGCATATGTAGTTGAAGAGCCCTTAAAAGGACTCGTGCATAACAGAAATGGGAAGCCCTTAAAAGGACTAGATCTATGTAAACAGAGAGTCCTAAAAAGGACTGTTAGAATGTGGCTGCTGCTGCTGCTGGAGTTGGCAGGTTGGGCTAGGGACGGCTGCTGCTATTGCGTGACTGCTCCTGCTGGCTTCTGGCGGCTGCTGCTGGGCTGCTGGAATTTGGTTGCGGCTGCTGCTATGGCGAGTGGCAAAGTCGGCCAGGCGCTGGTGGTAGGGGGAGCACGTCGCTCAACCCCAGGTCCCTCTTATATTTATTTGTAAAATATACAAATTATGGCACAAGGCCGAAAAGGGGGAGGGGGAAACAAAAACTTGGGATGGTCTTCAGTAACTCTATCCTATATCTAGTTAATCCGATTCGCGACCCATACATACGTTACAATAATTCTCAATCACCATAAGAATTTGTCCATCACCACTCATACTTATCAAGCACCAAAATACCACAAAAAAACATACCGGGGACCTACAAAACGCCCCTAAATGTACATAAAAATTTGTGATTTGTACAATAAAATACAAAAATAACTTTAAAAATTATACATGGAATGACATGATGGGAAGGGGTTTGTGAAGAAACAAAAATTCCCCAAAACAAAAATAATTTCAAATGAATATATAAATACATAGTGTTAGTAAGACCCAAACACACCCACATACTTAAAAGAGGCCGCTGTATTCTGCCTTGAAAACGGACAGAATCAAGAAGCTCTCTTTCTAAGGGGAATGGAGAAGCTGGGTACAAACAAAATGGGGACTGGAGAATATAAAAGGCTGACCCAGCCGAGAATGAAAACGGGATAAAATAACAATGGAAAAATGGGGATCTCTAACTGGATCATAACAAAAGCAGTGGAGCCGGGAACAGGCCAGGACAAACAAATTCACTCACATTAACTAGATACACAAAAGAATTCTTACCTTAACCGCGGGAGGGGTTCCAAGGGAATCCACCCCGATGCGACTAGCAGATCTAAAAGAGAAAATCAACGCTAGCCCCGGTCACACGAACCAGGCTCGCTGCATTTATCCACCTTTTGCTGAACTCTGTCGGGTGCAGCCGTTTCCGTTCAGTTCTAATCTTCATTTTGAGCTGGTGCTCAAAATATCGGATTAGATCCTGATCCGAAAGACGACCGCCCCGCAAGACTTCCTCCAGACGCGTCGTCCAAATCACCATTCTAGCCGTGGCCAGTAGCGACAGAAACACCATCCGCTTCACTCCAGAGTACGGGGGCAACACATTGTCCACAGCGCACGCGCGATCAATGAGCACAAGCCCCCGCGGCGCGACACGAGCAGTCAACTCGCCGACACGCTCCCACAACGGGCGAACGCGCAAACAATGGAAGAAGGCGTGCGCAGACGTCTCCTTAATTCCAAGGTTGCAACGTTCACAATCTGTCAAATCCGCCAGGCCCATTGCGAAACGCTTGTCATTGAGAGACAAGCCATTCCGAGCCAATCGCCAGGTCAGAGAAAACTCAGAGTTGCTGAGCCAATCCGCACCTGGCGCCCAAGACCAATGAGAGCGATACTCCTCCCTCGACATGCCAAGCTTACTCCATAGTTTATCCTTCACGGCACCCTCCACTAATCCCCGATAGAAGATTCTCCTAGGCTGTGAAAGGTCACTGGACCGTGGAATGGCCTGCAGGGCCTCCAGACATTCGAGCAGGAATTTCGGCCGAACCCATGGCCTAACGGTAAGCCACAGGATCGGGGGAGTGATAGTGAGGCAAGGGAACATGTCCCTCACTACCCCCGCAAGCAACCGATCTTCCTCCAACGCGCGCCTGAGAAATGCCAACCTTGAAGCGTGCACGTGACTCCTCAAGTGTGGCATCCCCAGACCCCCATGACACGGACGGAGGCAACAGACTCCTTTGCCGACCATGTGTTTGCGTCCTCTCCACAGACAGGAGAATAGCAAACGCTCGAGCGCCTTCTCATGATCGTCACAAAGGGGAAGTACTGACAGCCGGTAAAGGATCATGGGAAAGAGGTATGTGTTGCACACCTCCGCCAAGCCCTTCACGGAGAGACTCCGTCGACGCCAAATCCCGACCGACGCGCCGACCTTTGCCAGTACTTCTGACCAGTTTTTCTCCAGCTGTAAGTCCGGACCGAACCAAACTCCGAGGATTTTGACCGGCCCGTCCGTCCAGCTGAAGGGCCCCGGGAGGGAAACACCCTTCCAGGCACCTAACCGCAAGCCGGATGACTTGTCGCAGTTAATTCTGGCCCCTGTCACCTTCTCGTACCGTTCAAGCGCCTGCTGTACCGCCTCTATGTCCCTGCGGGAGGACACAAAGGTCGTTACGTCATCGGCGTACGCGGAAACTCTGGCGCGAGCCCCACCAGGGATAGTAATTCCGCGCAGGACCGGACTGCACGCCTCGTCCCTTAGCCGGCGAAGTAGCGGCTCCAACGCCAGGACGTAAAGGAGAGGCGACAGTGGACAACCCTGTCGGACCGACCTAGACAGCGCGAAAGCGCCCGACAGCTTCCCGTTCACCTGTACCACAGCCTGAGGGGAGCGATACAGAAGGCTAATCCAGCGGCTGAAGTCGGGTTCGAATCCGGCGGCCTGCAGGACAGCAGCCAGGTAGCCATGGTCAATCCTATCAAATGCCTTGGACTGATCCAAATTGATCAGCGCGGCCTCTTCGTCGTCTTCTACACCCTCTACGATCGTGCGAATCAAGTGCAGGTTGCTCTGAATTGTTCGTCCCTTCACAGAACAAGTCTGATCCGGTTCCAACAGAGACTCGGCAACTAGCTGCAAGCGATTCGTCAGGATCTTGGCCAAAATCTTTAACTCTGTGTTTAGCAGAGTTATGGGCCTGTAATCGTCTAATCCCCGCCCAACCTTCTTGCCTTTTCCAAACAGCGTGATCACGCCCCTGGTGACCCGACCGGGGATGGACCCCTGCCGAAACCAGTGGTTGAACACGACAGTCAAGATCGGGACAAAAAGGTGCGACAGCCTCAAGTACAATTCATAGGGCAAACCATCCAAACCTGGCGACTTGCCACTGCCGGTCTTCTTCAAAGCCGCGTAGACTTCGTCCTCCGTAATCTCCCCTTCGCAGCTAGCCGCTTCAGCCGGCAAAAGCCGGGGAAAGTCAGCCAAATAGCTGCGAAACTCCTCGTCGCGGAGACCAGGCTCCTTGGTAAACAGATGCTCGAAACGCTGCCGGAACGCCCCGCACATGTCGTCAGTGGACCTTAGGAGATGCCCCTCCGGGTCGCGCACCTCTCGAATGTACCGGTCGCCACCGCGGCGAATTTTTTCCTTGCGCAGTTCTGCGCCCATGTTCACAGCTTCGGAAGACATCTTGCTTAACTTATGTCTAATTACCTGGCCCATGTAGCGCCCGCTATTCGAACGCTCCAGGGCCTCCCTGGCTAAGGCTCTCTCTAGGGGATCCCCACCAGCCTCCGCCCGGGCGAAATTAGCTCTAAGTGTCTTTGCCTTCGCAGCCTTATCTAGGTTGAGCCGTTGGCTGTATTGGGTGGCGAAAGACCTAATGCTATCCTTAAGGCTAACCCACCATTTACTCCCAATGACTCGCCCAATTAACGCCCGCTGAACTACTCTAGTCAGCTGGTCACGAAAGTCCCGCCTGTCCAGTAAGGACTGATTGAACTTCCAATAACCAGCCATCCTAGGCCTAAAGTCTAACACCACACGGGCACAAACGAGTTTGTGGTCCGTGTAGCCTAGCCAGTGGAACGTTGGACATTCTAAGAAGTCTATGTCGGCTTCTCTCACTAACATCCTATCCAGGTACGCTGATACCCGGGTAGAAGGCCAACTATGCGTCCACGTCCACATGCTCCCATCCGGATGATCGACCCGGTATCTATCGACGAGACCAAATTCGCCGATCAGATCAACCAGGCTGCGATCACCACTCCACCCGCTAGCGCCCCTTCCTCTATCCCATTTGGGGGTTAGGATGGCATTCCAGTCCCCAACTAAGACAAGCCGTGTTGAATCCACCATAAAGGGCTCCAACAGCCGAAAGAAAGAGACTCGCTCACCTTGATCGTTGGGCGCATAAACCGCAATCAGCCGGAACGTCTTGCTTTTCACTGCAATATCTGCCACGATCAGCCGGCCCTCGGCACCGACATGGACAAGGTCAATCCTCGCATCCAGGGTACGCTTGACCAGCAAAGAAACACCTCTGGCCTGCCGGCTCCCATATGCTGAATAGACGACAAAGTCGTTGGACAGCACACACGAGTCGACTTCGCAAACAAAGTGAGTCTCTTGGATCGCGGCCACATCCACGCCGAAGGACAGGAGGTCACGAAGCAGGCGAGCCGCCTTACCCCGATCCCTCAGGCCCCTCGCATTCAAACTGGCTATCTTGATAGACATCCTTTAAAGCTGAAAGCAGAACGTGCAACAAAGGCTCTCTAGTCGCATACCGGACGGAAATCCTCGGCAGTCAGGACCCCGACGGACTGTCCCAGGGAACCAGTTCCTACATCGGACGTAATCCGTCCGTCTGAGACAATGCCGCCAACGTCCGTGGGGTAGGTTAGTTTTACCACCCTATACAGAGAGGGGTGGAGCAAAACGGGGAACCTCCCAGAACAATTTTTTGACATTTTTTTCAGATCCGTAGTGTTCTCCTTGAACATTGCTATTTTCGGGTACAGTTTTTTCGCCTCCGCAATATGGTCCCAGACCCGCAGGCTGCCCCCGGTATTACGCACCAGGGTAATCACCCCTGGGGCCCGGGGAAAGTTCTTCGGGTCCTCCGTTGACAGTCCATTTACCGAGGTCAGCCTCAGCAGTGGTTTTAATAATTTACGCCTCTGAGAAGACCACTCAGAGGCAACGTCCTCACTCACTTTCATGAGCGCTTCCCCCTGGGGCAGGGCTTTTTTCTTTTTTGCCCGAGCGGGAGTGGGTATGGGAGAACGGGTGGGAGTGGGGGTCACAATCACTGATTTAAGAGGGGTCAGTTTAAAGGATGGGGGCTGGGAAGCTTTTTGCGGGGAGGCGGGAAGGCTCCTTGCCTTTAGGGCATAGCTCTGTCTCTCCGGAGAAACTGGAAGTGATGAGCACTTGGATGTTGGTATCATTTTCCTTTCTCCACTTCTGCTTCTCCGCATGCTCTTAAGGTTTTCCCGATCCTCCTCCTCTCTGTCTTCCCTGCAGCGTTTCAGGGATGCCGATCTCTGTGACTCCATGGGTTCTTCGCCGGCTCCTTTATCCGGTTCCACAGTTTGGGGAGGTTTTTTCGCCTTCCCCTGTTTGGAGGGCGATTTTTCCGCCGCAGGCTCCTTGGGTTTTGCGGGAGCCTTGGCAGGTGACGGCGCCTTCGCAGGTGAAGGCGTTTTGGACTTTTTCCTGCCCACCACCTGCCACTCGCCCTCCTTGTTCGCTGGTGTTGGTGTTGCTGGTGATGCTGGAGCCGGCACATCGGGCTTCTTGGTCGGTTGGGTCCCCGGGGCCGGCTTTTTTGCCGTGCACGCCTTGGCGACGTGGTCCGCCGCCCCACAGACCCAACAGCAGGGCTTCCTGCCCTCCACGATCACGAATATGGCGCGCTTCCTGCAGGTGAGGATGTTGGGAATTTCCTTGATTTGGTCCTTCGTAAGGGTCACCTGCAGGGCCATATCTCCGGTCAAGTAACCCGCCTTCGAGCGCAGAGACGAGACCTCGGCCACCCTTCCATACTGTGCGAAAAAGGCGCCGATGTGGTTCTCAGAGATGTCCATGGGGACGCCGTGCAATGTAATTTTCACCTTGCGCATCCCCATGTATTCCGTCAGGAATTGGAGGGTCCCGGCTTCCAGAACCACTCCAGCCAAACTCTTCGCCTCCTCCGGCGTGCTGAGCAGGACATCCCAACCGGCGTTGCTCCTTCTCGCCACCGCCTTGGCTCTGATGTTGAGGGCCATGATGGCTTCTTCCAGTCTGTCCCTGCTTATGCCGACGAACTTCTGGGTCTTCTTGTCCTTCGAAATCAGGGATATTATACGGGCTTCGATGTCGGCCAACTCGTCGGGCACCGACAACAGCTCCGTTCCCTTGATGTAGCTGGCGTACTTCTGCCTCAGGTCCTCGTAAAACTCCTCCCCCTTTTTTGGTATCTTTCCTCCTTTCCATCCGGAGGTAGAGGGTACGGGGGATCCGGGTGCTGGAGTAACTGCTTCCGGTGCCTGTGCTGCTGCTGGTGCTTGGTGTGCTGCTGGAACTGGGGGGGGGGACTCTCCCGTGGCGGTAGCTGCCAGTCCCCCTCCTTTCCTCCCACCGACGCCATGGTGGGCGGAACGATTTGGTCCGGCCTATCTGAGGCCATGCCTCCTAAGAGGCCTAACACCGGTCAACTGCTTCCCGGTGTTTCGCGGTTATAAATAACCGCTACTTTACGCGGGCCCGAGCAATAAACTCGGGCTGGAAAACAGTTGCCACGACCAAAGGGCTAGTAAATATCACGAGGGAACAAATACCGCCCTTTGGCCGTACCTAATAACCACACAAACACAAGTGCTCAGGTGGTAAGAGCGGGGTCTCGCGCGACCCCGGGCGCCTCTTCCTTTTGTTTGAGAAACATCGGCCATGTTCTGTCGGCTATGGTCTGCAACATTGCCGAGCTAGTAATCTCTTGTTTGGTTAGTAACAATTTTTCTCTCCACTTTCGAATGTACACATGGGTTTTGTTTGCACCCCATGTGTATATAGATTAGTTTCAGAGCATTGTTTTTGTGTGTTTATACTTCGCTTTGTTGTTATTTTTCAGCGTTTTGGTCCCTGAGTCACCGGAACTTGATGGCTTCGCTTTCTTTTCCGGAGTGACGCGTTTTAGACATTTGAGCAGCCGGTCGTAGCTTCCGGCCGGGTGCGATATTCGTATTTATTCTTAAATCGAATATTTTTGAATGTGTGTCTATGTTAATACGTCATTAACCTTTAATGAATTGGATTTTACGAAAGCAGAGTAAAGAGTTTTTGATGTGAAAATTACAAATAGAATAATATATTTGATCCTCAGATAAGAAGATTCGAAAACGTTTTTTCGTTTAGACTTGTCGAAATATCATGATGAAATATTTGATTTAGTTATTTTGCATATTTAATTATTGAAAGACTAACAACAAGTCAAATATCTTTTAACTGATTCGATATTTCAAAGACACTTACTTACAGTTTTTTGGTGTTTGGCAGTTTTTCATATTAAGTGCTGGAGCAAACAGCATCTTAGCTTCGTTAAGTATCTTTTTAGACTTATTACGAGCTCATGTGAAAAAGCGACTGTTTTGGTCCGGCGCGTGGCTACGTGAAAGCCGGAAGAAGTAATTCCGGTGGGCAATGACGGCCGAGCAAGCGGGCGAGAACCAGGGAGACGAATGAGATTTAAGATGAAATTTCCTGGCAGGGATGAAAGCATCGATGCCAGCCTTAAACCAGGAGGAGGCCTCTGATGCACAGTCTTCGACGGGAAGACTAAAAACTTTGTTCAAAGGGACGTCGCAAAGGAAGTCACGGAACGAATCCCAGTCTGCTCCTTGATAGCAGTAGGATATTCTGCTGGTCTGGGTTTCTTGGGTAGGGGTGGAGTGGAACATGATGTTGACAGAAACTGCGGCGTTGTCAGAATTTCCGAGAGGGCAGAGCTGTCTGGTAGTGCAAGGGTTTGGGGCGGAAGTGAAGCAGAGTTCTAGTAGAGAGTCCCTTCCGTTAGGGCTAGGAGATAAATGCGTGGGGAAGTTCACCACTTGCATAAGGGATTGGGAGATTGAATAATTAAAGGTGTGGACAAGATAGGTGAGAAGAAGTGGCCTTGTCGATATTGTCAGAGATGCCGTCAAGTACTGAACAGTCAGAGGAGGAGGGGAGATTTTGAGAAAGAAGAGGTCGCTAACGGATCTTAGAAGTGAGAGACGGAAGCACATGTAAGACTGGTTCAGGGATTCAAGAGATGTTACTCTAGCCAGGGGGAGGTGTTCGCTGACATATGCATCAAGCCCATGCGTATGGACGTTGGAGTCCTTCCTGAAGAGGGGAAGGTAACCAGGAACATAGAACACAGAGGAGGGGATAGACGGTTCAAGGTTAGTTTAACACAGGGCTAAGATATCAGATGTGTTAGTTTGGAGGAATGATTCTACGCTAGAAAGGTTAGTGCGTATACCGCGAATGTTAGTGAATGTGACACAGAGAGGTTTGGCCGTTTTCCGAGTAGCTGGTTTGAGTTTGGTATTTTTTTTTTCATGGTGTTTTGGTTGAGGAGAGAGGTCTAGGGTAGAATCAGTCGATCACTATTCGCAGCATGTGAGGAATGGAGACTGGCGCAGGCTGCAACATCATGTGGACTCGGGGTTGCCCACCGGAGTTTCGTGAAGGGACGCCCGTCCATGCGCGATATGGCACTACAGGAACCCCGATATTATTCAACTGTTGATCAGAGCAGCCTCTCAAGACGCTTCGCAAGAGTTCGGGCTCCTAATTACCAGTCGGAAGCAGCAACCAGGAAACTGCCAACCCGGTACCCTCAGAATAGAGAGACATTGCTACCATAGTCAATAACTGCAAAGAGTTTCCAACTGAACTAACACTAAGACCAAAGGAGGAGGTAGAAAGACCGGGAACCCCTTCCTAAACAGGAAACAAGGTGATCACCTCGACTCCTGTTCAAAAGAAGTGGGTGGAGTGTGAAATCGGGCGATAGTAGGTATTATCTACTACAATTAAAAAAAAGTGGTGAGATAACTAAGCATTAACGTAGTTAAAATCCAAAGAAATTTCTTTGCAAAAAAGTACAAATACGTTCGTTCAAATGATCAGAGAATTCAGCAAAAAAATTAAAAAATAAACATAAATAAATACGTACATAATACCGTGGTTCTTGAAAATATGAAATATCATGGCTCTCCGCGACATTCTTATCTGTTTTTCGTGCTTATAAACTTTTGTCTTTTCAATATCTATCCAACTCCTGGTTCCGACATTTATTTTAATATTAATTTGCGTGTGGTAATTTCTTTGTGTTCATGAAAATGTCATCTGTTTCACGGTTTCTTACCGGAAAAAATTTTGACAATGTTGTAATTTCCAGTCGCTATACACGTATCTTTCCCTACAAGTGCGAGATGTCGACAATATGTCAAATACAAGGGAATGGCCAGAATGTACAACACTGTCTATAAGAAATAATTTTATTCTCAATTTTATGCTATAAAGAAG
>JBBBDQ010025266.1:0-172063 GCA_037127315.1 Ascarosepion bandense
GACCTCAAGTGGAACAATTACATTGAATCAATAGCTAAATTCAATAGCTAGGAAGGTGGGATCACTGTGACGGGCAAGGAGATTTTTTTCCCGTCCATCTTGTACATATACAAATCAACCATCCGACCGTGCATTGAATACTGTTGTCATATCTGGTCAGGCTCCCCTGCCATTCATCTCAGGGTTTTCGACAGGCTCTAAAGAAGAATCTGTAACGTGATCGGTCCCAACCTGGCAGGTCGGCTACACCCACTTTCTCACCGGCGGGATGAAGCTTCCCACCAACTATTCAACAAATATTTTATGGCTTCTACTCCGACTAGCTTAGCTCACTGATGCCATCTCCACAAAAATTTACTCGACCAGACTGGCAACAATGTCCCACCCTTTTACAGTTAGATCAACCAAATGCAACCGACAATTCTACTCTATTAGCTTCTTTTCTGGCACTTCATTTCTGTATACTTGCTTTCCTGGCAGCTACAACCTACAAGAATTTAAATGCAATGTCAATTCCCATCTATTATCCACTAGACTCCAATCCTTTCTACATCACCCCGTGTATCTTCTTCTTTTCCTTTCTTTCTACCTTCGCAACTGTCTTCACACCTTTGTTCCCATCCTTTTCTTGCCCTTTTTCTGACACCCCACTGTAGCTGGTTCGTCTTTCTCTTTACTCTCCTCCTGCTGAAACTTTTACTCTCTTATGTAGCCCCCTGCGCATCAGTGGCGGTACCGCCTTGCTTGGGGGTGAAACGATTAAAAAAGACATACGGTTCGGTGCTGCTGCTGTATATGTAGGGATTCTTGATAATATTTCAAGAAGAGTCAGCAGTCCTGACCTGCATTCTCAGTTTCAGTCACTTCATAACTGCTGGAAAGTTACCTCCCTGTGCCTTTTCTATAAATATTTCCATTGAAATTGTTCAGGCAAACTCTGCGGTACCTCGATTTATGAATTTAAGCGTAGTATCAGACGTTTGGTATCCCCCACCTGTATTTGGCATTTTGGGTTGCACCTTTTGCTGATGACCATGCATTCAGTTTTCTCTGGGAAGTGTTCTAACAGGAGATGGAAAGTGCGACACAGAGATCAGAAGGCGAATTGGCATGGCAAAGGACGCGTTCCAGAAGCTGAGCAAAGTACTAACACAAAGGAAAATTTCACTAGAAACAAAGAAAAGAGTGCTGGATTGCTATGTGATGTCAGTTCTTCAATACGGTAGTGAGTGCTGGACAATATAATCGAAAATGAGGACAAAACTGGAAGCATCGGAAATGTGGTTCTACAGAAGGATGCTGCGGATATCGTGGACTGAACATGCAAGCAACGATGAGGTGTTGGAAAGAATCGCAATCAAAAGGAAATTAATACCGAGCATCGGGAAGAGACAACTGAAGTTCCTGGGACACGCAATGAGGAAGGAGAGTTTGGAGAACCTGATACTGACTGGCCAGGTAGAGGGAAAGAGAGACAGTAGATAACATATTTGCAGGGCCTGGTCGGGTGGATGACGGAACGGGGGTTACCAGGAGTAACGGGAACAAACATGCTGAGGGCCACAAGGGATAGGGAGACGTGGAGGGCCATGATTGCCTACGTCCTGAAGGGACAGGGCACATAGAAGAAGAAGATCAGACGTTTATAGTACAACTGTGTAAACTTTCAAGAAAATCGGTTCAGCCGTTTCGGAGTCTATAGGTAACGGACACACACACACACACACACACATATATATACACACACACATACAGACAAATTTCCATTTATAAATAAGTTTAGATAATTGACTTACATTTTGCAATGAAAGTTCGCGGAAGTAAAGAAATTGATGAATTTCAACCAGGGCAAATTATAGAATGTCATAAGTTAGCAAACCAAATACAGAAATTGCTAGCTTTTTCCAGTTTAATCATTAGATGGTCGATAATATTGTCAAGAAATTTAATGAAGAAGGCCATTGCCTTGTTCAACAACGTTCAGGGAGACCAAGCATTGTGTCTGAGCGAACGAAAAAAACGCTGAAGAGGGATGTCATCAGAAGCCGTCGACAGAGCGTCAAAGATGTCGGCATATGCAAGTATGAAAGACTCTGAAGAGCTAGGCTATGAAAGAAGAGTTGCAAGAAAGGAGCCATTGATTTCAGAGGTTAACAAAAACAGGCGTATGGACTGGGTGAGATAATTCGAGAGCAAAGATTATGAATTTTGGCAGTCTGTAATTTGGTCAGATTAAATTAATTTCTCTCAATATTCGAATTCAAGAAACTGGAGAAATATGAATGAGACTTGGAACACTGAATGTTTTCAGACGACCGTGAAACATAGAGGGATTGGAATAATGTTGTAGGGCGTTGTCTAGTTTGGAGGGAAATCTGAACCGATTCTTCTTGACGAGCGGATAAATGGTCCAAAATACTGTCAAATATTCAGAATAGTTGGTTGGTTGTTTTGCTTTTACGGTATATCAACCTCGGCGGGTCATTTATCGCCAACTAAATTTTTATTTATTGCTGGTAAAACCTTTTTCTTTCAACAATTTATTGTTGTTTTTATATAAGTTTTTGTGTCTAGAAATAATTTTTCTTTTCGAGTATCAAGATTCATTAGGATTTGTTTTTAAGGGCAGGGTCCCCAAGTCCTACCCTGTTATTTAACCCATAAGTGAAGGGAAGGGACGGATTAATACCTTTCCCAAGGGTACCAGTGCTTAAGTGAATGCAGGGTATTCAACTGAAATTCGAACTCGGCTCACCGATTTCTCTTTCCGAGCCGATATCCACTGCACCACAATGCACATCCGTCACTAAATGCTTATAGCACCTGGTATTCCCAAGCGGTCACCCATCTAAGTACTGACCAGGCTCAAAGTTGCTTAACTTCGATGATCGAGCGAGAACCGGTGTATTCAACGTGATATGGCCGTAAGCGCGCACATCCGCCACTAAACGCTTACAGCACCTGGTATTCCCAAGCGGTCACCCATCCAAGTACTGACCAGGCTCAAAGTGGCTTAACTTCGTTGACCGAGCGAGAACCAGTGTATTCGACGTGATATGGCCGTAAGCCACAGAATAGACTACTCCCACTATTTGAAACCAAGCAGATTGACAAGAATGTCAACCTTTGTCAAGAAGATGTAGCGCCATATCATACGGGCAAAGTAACAAAAGCCTGGAAGGAATCACAAGGAATCAAGTCACTGCCATGGGTCACTGCCCAAAGTTGTGTTCCTAGGCTGCTGTGAGATCAAACTATCAGATATATTTTATTGGGTTGTTTGCCATTTTACAGTATTATTGGGTTTAGTTAATGTACATACGAAAACAGACTTAAAAAGATATTTTTAATAAGTGCATTGGTGTTATGTTCCTATTTCTAAACTAATAGCATACATTGAAAATAAAATAATAGAGCAAATTAATACACATATATGTGACTAGCAGTATAGCCCGGCGTTGCTCGGGTGTAATGAAAGCTTTAAAACTAATCCATGGTCCTGGAGCTCAGACTCTTTGGACGTTAGCACGAAAGCAATAGTTGTTTCCAGTTAAAGCGAAACCGTAGACTGACAGAAAAATGAATGATTATAAGTCAAATTTTGATTTCCTGGTATCGATATTAAATAAGTTTTTTTGGTCGTAAACTGAATTTTCAAGGCTAAATAAGTCCTCTGAGTAAATGATATCATGGCTGAGACTAAGAACTACAATTATACCTACTTAGAGCCAAACCCGAAGCAAAAACTAAAATAAAAGGGCTGAAAAAAAAAATACAGACATACAGGCAGATAAACAGACACACACAAACATCTTGCCTTATATATATATATATATATATATATATATATATATATATATATATATATTATCGATTTTCTGCACTATTGTAAAAACTGCAACATTGAAACTTCTGAATATCGTTTCTTATGTCTTTGTCTATGAGTGTATCAAATTTGATTAAAATCGGACCACTCCTTCTATAACCCGATTTTTTTCGATTATCGATATTTATCGGGGGTACCTCGACACCAAACCTAGCTAAGAACACTCGCAGACGCTTATAGTACAACTGTGTAAATTTTCAAGTAAATCGGTTCAGCCGTTTCGGAGTCTATAGGTAACGGACACACACACACACACACACACACACACACACACACACACACACACACACACACACACAGAGACAAAGTTCCATTTATAAATAAGTTTAGATTAGAATATTCATTTAAGATAAATAATTATTGTCCCTTAATACTTTTGCAGGGGCTCCCCACCCCCCCCAAAAAAAAATCACCCTCGAAAAATGTTGTAACGAAAAATTAAAAAAAATGTTTAAAAAATTCAGAAAATTAAAGACAAAAAATAAGCAGGTAACAATGATGTAAGTTCAGATTTAAAACTTGATTTTTGATTTATTTAATAATTTATTTAATAATTTATTGATCCATTTTTCAGCATTTCAACCCTTTGCAGTGTATTTAAAGCCAGAATTTTTTTTTTACATCGTAAATATTCTGATATTAATGGATTAGTGATACAAGTCTTTACTAATTAACCCATAGTTGGGGGGAAAAAGAGATTCATTCATACCTAATAGCAGTTTGATAAACATGAAATTATCATGTGTATCCACTTTAGGAGGATCAATTCTATATTACGATCAATATATAAACTGATCCCTCATTTTGTAGCCATGTTAGCTTATATACATTTATATTCAAGAGAATGTAAATACATTTGAAGGACATGCCTGTGTAGCTAATCAGTATTTTGTTGATTGATTTATTTTTCAAGGCTTATCAACTTTTTTCTGGTTATTTAAAGCCAGAATTTTTTTGTTTGAGATAATAATGATGTTTATTGAGTAAAACAAGTCTTTATAAACCTAATTAAAATATTGATAAACAATTAAAGAAAATATAATATGGATATAAAGTGGGTGATCAATTTTATGTTACAATCAATATATAAACTGATCCCTCATTTTGTGGCTACGTTATTTTCAATAAATTTACACTTCAGAAAATGTAAATAAATCTAAAAGCCATACATGTGTAGCTAATCAGTATTTCATTGATCGATTGATTCGAAATGACAAGAAATTATAATGTAAAATATAAAGTGGGGGATCAGTTCCATATTACAATCAATATATAAACTGATCCCTCATTTTGTGGCTACGTTATTTTCTATACATTTACACTTCAGAGAATGTAAATAAATCTAAAAGCCATACATGTGTAGCTAATCAGTATTTCATTGATCGATTGATTCGAAATGACAAGAAATTATAATGTAAAATATAAAGTGGGGGATCAGTTCCATATTACAATCAATATATAAACTGATCCCTCATTTTGTGGCTACGTTATTTTCTATAAATTTACACTTCAGAAAATGTACATAAATCTAAAAGCCATACATGTGTAGCTAATCAGTATTTCATTGATCGATTGATTCGTTTTCTATGGCTTTTCAACAGACAAGAAATTATAATGTGAATTTAAAGTGGGGGATCAGTTCCATATTACAATCAATATATAAACTGATCCCTCATTTTGTGGCTACGGTATTTTCTATACATTTATACTTCAGAGAATGTAAATAAATCTAAAAGCCAATACCTAATTAGTATTTCATTGATTGATTCGTTTTCTATCATTGCAGGTTATTTAAAGCCGGATTTTTTTTTTTTTGCTATGAAAATAATTTTTAGTGATACATGTCTTTTTGTTAGTGATATAAGTCTTTTTAGTGATACTAGTTGTACTAATTAAACCATTGCTGGGGGAGAAAAGGTGGATTCTAATATTTCAGAAGGGTAAGTGAATATAACGGAGCCAACTGGAATTGAAACATGGACGTATTAATCGGAGTGTTAATCCATCATACCATCTGCAAGATTTCAGCACCTAGTATTTTCAAGTGGTCACTCATCTAGGTATTGATTAGGCTTGATGTTGCTTAACTTTGGTGATCGTAAGAGAATCGGTCAAATTTCATAGGGTCCTCACCCTCTATCACTTGCGGCTCACCGGTATTGTCAATCAGGGTAGGTAAATTATAATAATTAACCATCTCATCTACTAAAGTGGGATGTGACACAAGGTCGAGGTTTAATGTGGGGCAAGGGCCAAAATTTGTCCAGTCTCCACAACAGTCGGTCACGCTGACCTCGGTGGCGGCAAACATTCCACATCTTTGGTGAAATGGGGTGGTGCAGCCGAAAGACACTGTTACCCAGGCGCTGTTAGTATTTTTTGGTACTTATGTGTACTGTTGAGTCTGCAATAGACTGATTCATTTAATAGAAGGGTTAATCAATCAGAAGACTCAAAATATTCAGCGCGTGTAAAAAAGGCGGCCATATTTTCCCGAGTTTTCGCAATTCGATTCCGATTCAGTAGAGTGTCTGACTTGTGAGTGTTAATCTTTGACGTTGTTTCATTAAACAGATTACGTTCTGTGCTATATTTTATATCCATAAACTATGGTGGACATGGTCAACAGGCGTCTCTCAGTATAATTTTTCTCATGTGCTTATCTGTCCTCGGACAGAGATACTACGGAGCCGCACTCTGCCTGAGGACAGAGACGCAACTAAGAGATAACGATATCCACCTGATGCATAAGTTAAGTTGATTTACCCTACTCCCCCACTGGAGCGAGTTTTGACAAAGGTCGGTTTTTAACGTGGGGAACCTCAGCGCGGACGCTCAGGCTACTGGTCAAAAATCCCCCCCACCACCACCGCTGACGCTGCAATAGTAGATAGACTAAATTGGAGTAGATAGACTAAATGTTGGAGTAGATAGACTAAACTATCGCCTGGTTCACACTCCACCCACGTCTATTGAACAGGTGAAGAGGCTCATCCCTTGTTTCCTGGTTAGGATACGGTTTCCGGTTTTTTCTCTTTTCTCTTTTCCAATCTTTTCACTCTTATGTAGCCCCCTGCGCATCAGTGGCGTTTTCGCCTTGCTTGGGGTGATATGATTAAAAAAAAAAACAAAAAAAAATAGGGTAGAAAGCTTTTCTTAGTATGTCAGGACTGGTCACAGCATGTCTAAGCTTGTCTTAAGTTGTCTTATATACCCACCACAAAACGTTGGGTAAATATGTAAAGTACAAACCCAAGAAATTCACTTTCAATATTTGCAGTCTTCTTCTTCTATGTGCCCTGTCCCTTCAGGACGTAGGCGATCATGGCTCTCCACGTCTCCCTATCCCTTGTGGCTCTTAGTATGTTTGCTCCTGTTGCTCCTGGGAACCCCCGTTCCGTCATCCACCTGATCAGACCCTGCAAATATGTTATCCGCTGCCTTCCTCTGTCTCTCCTTCCTTCTATCTGTCCAGTCAGTATCAGGTTCTCCAGGCTCTCCTTCCTCATTGCATGTCCCAGGAACTTCAGTTGTCTCTTCCTGATTCTCAGCATCAATTTCCTTTTTGTTGCCATTCTTTCTAACACCCCGTCGTTGCTTGTATGCTCAGTCCACGATATCCGTAGCATCCTTCTGTAGAACCACATTTCGGCCGCTTCCAGTTTTGTCCTCATTTTCGATTATATTGTCCAGCATTCACAGCCGTATTGAAGAACTGACATCACGTCTAGCACTCTTTTCTCCGTTTCTATTGAGATTTTCCTGTGTGTTAGTATTTTGCTCATCTTCTGGAACGCGTCCTTTGCCATGCCAATTCGCCTTCGGATCTCCGTGTCGCACTTTCCATCTCCTGTTAGAACACTTCCTAGGTACTTAAATTATTCGGATCAAATATACTAGAGAAAACCATTAACATCATAAAAAAAAAATTGCAATATGAACTCTAGTAAAAAAAAAAGATTTACTGGACATTAGGTTTATAAGTCCCAACAATTCAGTTGTTCTTGTCCTTAAGGACACATGAATATAGTGGATATAGACGTTGGATAGTTCCTGTGACTTGACCAAAAGAGTTGTGAGTTCAGTACCAGGCTACACCAGTTGTGAACAACTAACTTGCTGCGTTAGAGGAAGATAACTCATGATTCCAAAAGTGGCATTACTACGCAAGGGATGAGAATGATATACCCCAGTGATTGTAATAAAGGGTTCAGTTCGAAATTCCTAGCACCTGAAGAAGTCCAGAGCGTACAATAGCCGAAACGTCGTACAAATGGTAACAAAAATGAGGACAATAGTCCGAATACTGTAAATACTACCTCATCTCAGAAATATAGACAAATAGTAAATTCACATTCATGTTTTACCAAAAGATGGCAGCATCACTACGAGGCTGCTCTCTAGTGGTGTGATACTGACCTTGGCTTTTTCCAACCGATTTCTAAAATCAGTGCCTTTGAACCTGACCTGGCCTACATATTCCAGTAACACCCTTCAGTAACACCCTTCAGGTAAGTGCAGACACGTTATTTATTTTGGTCATCAGAAATGAATAAATTCTAAAATTTTAGTCACTCATCGACTTGGAGTACGAGATTTCGACATACCCACCATATTATCCTGACATCCAGATCAATGTTTATCACTTTTTCAAGCGTCTTGACAATTTTGTAAGCCTAAAAACATTTCGTTGCAAACAAGATGTAGAAACTGCTTTTAAAGTCATCTTGGCCTTCAAACCTTTAGAGATTTATCGTAAAGACATAAATAATCCTGTAACTCGATGCTAGAAATGTTTACATGGTTAATGTATACATGTTTATATGTATACATGGTTAATATTTGGAAGGATTCAAACACTGTTTAAATAGATCCATTCAGGAATATATGTCTAATAGTATATGGACTGAAATATTTAATTAAAAGAAAAATTCAAAAGCTGCCTTTTGCGTTTCGTTTAGAAAACTGATCCTACATGATCTTTGTTGTACTTTAAAGAATTAAAACAACGAATTTGATATCTTCAAAAGCGAAATAAAATAAATAAATCTATCTATCTATCTTAAATAAGTTCCTATCTATCTATCTATCTATCTATCTATCTATCTATCTATCTATCTATCTATCTATCTAAAATAAGTTCCTATCTATCTATCTATCTATCTATCTATCTATCTATCTAAAATAAGTTCCTATCTATCTATCTGTCTATCTATCTATCTATCTATCTATCTATCTATCTATCTATCTATCTTAAATAAGTTCCTATCTATCTATCTATCTATCTATCTATCTATCTATCTATCTATCTATCTATCTATCTATCTATCTATCTCTGCCTGTTCATTATCTATCTATCTATCTATCTATCTATCTATCTATCTATCTATCTATCTATCTATCTATCTATCTATCTCTGCCTGTTCATTATCTATCTATCTATCTATCTATCTATCTATCTATCTATCTATCTAAAATAAGTTCCTCTATCTATCTATCTATCTATCTATCTATCTATCTATCTATCTATCTATCTATCTATCTATCTATCTATCTATTAAAATATTTTGAAATAATAGGTTGAAATAATACGATGGTGCTTTTTAAAAGCTACACTCAATAAACAAGAGATGTACTTATATATTCCTCAATCAAATGCCTTCGGCTTATGTCAGGTGCTGTCAATTATTGTTTAATTTAAATATCTATTCCAGTCTTGGTAATAAATCTTGAAAAAGAAAGAAAGCGAACAATACAAACTTTAATAGACATAACGCTATCACTTACTTTCCGCCATGATAATCGTTCGCTTTATTTCATCTTATTTAATTTTTTTCTTTCGCTTTTTATCGTCTGCGCCAACAGCTGCGCACAACGCCTGAAATTTAATTGTTGCCGCCATTTTGTTCTGTTTTATTGTTTCCGTGTTGTTATTTCTTCTCTACGTGTATTTTCCTGTCCTTGTTTTAATTTTTTTATATTTCTTACATCTCCCGTACTTCTCTTTATTAATAAAAAAAAATGTGCTCACATTCTTTGATTTTCTCGTATTTTGTTTCATTTTGTCTTTGTTTTAATTTAATATTTTTTCCTTTTTCACTATTTGAAAAAAATATTTTTTTTGTACTTCATTTGTTTTATTCTCTCAGTTTTTTTTCATTTCTTGTTTCTCTTTCATATTCTTAATTTTTGTAAATACATTTTTGTTTCGTTTCTTTCTGTCTATTCACTTTCACCCTAGGCCTGTGGACCTTCTTTGTTTCCTGCTACAATAACTCCTTAAATATTTTCTAAAGACCACTTCCATATTGCCACTGCCATCAAAACCGTCGGCTGGTAGGGTTATTATTGTCAGATATGCCCGTCTTTCTCATGCTAGTATCAGTAGTAGTAGTGGTAATGGAGCAGGCCGAGATGGTTGCAATGATTGAAGACAAGGGATTTGAGATTATAAAAAGCGAGAGGGAAATGAGAAGAGAAATAACAGAGAAAGGAAAGAGGAAGCGAAAAAAGAGGAGGAAATGAAAAGTAATAAAGAAGAGAAAGAAAAAATAAAAAGGGGCAGGAGACAGGAGAGAAAGAGAGGAAGGAAAAAGGGAAAGAGTAGAAAAAAAGAGGAAGTGAAGAGGAATAAAAATAAAGAAAAAGAGAGAAAAGAAAAAACGAATAACTTTAAGAAAATAAAGAAAAAATGAGGAACAGGAGAATGAGAAAAAAAGAGTAGGAAAAAATAGAAAGACAAAAAGAGTGATAAAGAGGAGAACAGCAGGGAAAAAGGAGAATGAAAGACGAGGTAGAGGGTAAAAATATGGAAGAAAAGGATAGAGAAAAAGTAGAAAAGGGAAGAGAAAGAAAAGGGAGCAAGAATAAAAATGAAATTAACAGAAGAAGGATAGAGTAAAAGAAGAAAAGATAGGAAAAAAGTAAAAAAAAAAAATAGAAGGCGAGGACGAATATAGAAAAAAAAAGAATAAGGTAAGAAAGAGAAAAGGGAGAAAAGAGTAAAATCAAAGGAGAAAAAGGAGAAAAAGAAGAAAAAGAAGAAAAGGGAAATAAAAGAAGAATGAAGAAGGAATAAAATAAAGGGGAAGAATGTAGAGACAAAAAGGATGTAAAATAAAAGGAGTTAGATAAAGAAAGAGAAAGAGGAGAAAAAGGATAAAAGTGAAAAACGAAAGGTAGAGGAGGATAGGGAAAAAGAAGAAAAAAGAGAAGAAATAAAACTAAAGAAGGAGTAAAATGAAAGAATCAAAGATTAGAAGAATAAGAAGTAGTAGTAGAAGAGGTAGAAAAAAAACGAAAGGAACGTATTAGAGAGGTAGGTGAAACAGATAGAGTAGAAGAATGAGGAGGAGGAGGAGGAGGAGAGGAAGTAGAAAAAATGAAAGCAACGTATTAGAGAGGTAGGTGAAACAGATAGAGTAGAAGAATGAGGAGAAGGAGGAGGAGAGGAAGTAGAAAAAATGAAAGGAACGTATTAGAGAGGTAGGTGAAACAGATAGAGTAGAAGAAGGAGGAGAAGGAGGAGGAGAGGAAGTAGAAAAAATGAAAAGAACGTATTAGAGAGGTAGATGAAACCAATAGTGTAGAAGAATGAGGAGGAGGAGGAGGAGGAGAAGAGGTAGAAAAAATGAAAGTAGCGTATTAGAGAGGTAGGTGAAACTGATAGAGTAGAAGAATGAGGAGTAGGAGGAGGAGAGGAAGTAGAAAAAATGAAAGGAACGTATTAGAGAGGTAGGTGAAACTGATAGAGTAGAAGAATGAGGAGAAGGAGGAGGAGAGGAAGTAGAAAAAATGAATGCAACGTATTAGAGAGGTAGGTGAAACTGATAGAGTAGAAGAATGAGGAGAAGGAGGAGGAGAGGAAGTAGAAAAAATGAAAGGAACGTATTAGAGAGTAGGTGGAACCGATAGTGTAGAAGAATGAGGAAGAGAAGTAGAAGAAGAGGAAGAAAAAATGAAAAGAACGTATTAGAGAGGTAGATGAAACTGGTAGTGTAGAAGAATGAGGAGGAGGAGTACGAGAAGAGGGAGAAAAATGAAAGTAACGTATTAGAGAGGTAGGTGAAACTGATAGAGTAGAAGAATGAGGAGGAGGAGTAGGAGAAGAGGTAGAAAAAAATGAAAGGAACGTATTAGAGAGGTAGGTGAAACAGATAGAGTAGAAGAATGAGGAGAAGGAGGAGGAGAGGAAGTAGAAAAAATGAAAGGAACGTATTAGAGAGGCAGGTGAAACCAATAGTGTAGAAGAATGGGGAGGAGGAGCAGGAGAAGAGGCATAAAAAATGAAAGTAGCGTATTACAGAGGTAGGTGAAACAGATAGAGTAGAAGAATGAGGAGAAGGAGGAGGCGAGGAAGTAGAAAAAATGAAAGGAACGTATTAGAGAGTAGGTGGAACCGATAGTGTAGAAGAATGAGGAGGAGAAGTAGAAGAAGAGGAAGAAAAAATGAAAAGAACGTATTAGAGAGGTAGATAAAACTGGTAGTGTAGAAGAATGAGGAGGAGAAGTACGAGAAGAGGGAGAAAAAATGAAAGTAACATATTAGAGAGGTAGGTGAAACTGATAGAGTAGAAGAATGAGGAGGAGGAGTGGGAGAAGAGGTAGAAAAAAAATGAAAGGAGCGTATTAGAGAGGTAGTTGAAAAAGATAGTGTAGAAGAATGAGGAGGAGGAGTAGGAGAAGAGGAAAAAAATGAAAGGAACGTATTACGGAGGTAGTTGAAACCGATATTGTAGAAGAACAATAAGGAGGAGGAGTAGAATAAGAGGTAGAAAAAAATGAAAGGAACGTATTAGAGAGGTAGGTGAAACTGATAGTGTGGAAGAATGAGGAGGAGGAGGAGGAGGAGGAGGAGGAGAAGAGGTCGACAGAATGAAAGGAACGTATTAGAGATGGAGTTGAGACTGATAGTTTAGAAGAATAAGGTTGAGGAGTAGGAGAAGTGGTAGTAGAAAATGAAAGAATCAAATTAGAGAGGTAGGTGAAACTGATAGTGTAGAAGAATGGGAAGTAGTAGTAGGAGACGAGGTCGAAAAAATGAGAGGAACGTATTAGAGATGTAGATGAAACTGAAAGTGTAGAAGAATGAGGAGGAGGAGAAGAGGTAGAAAAAAAAATAAAAGGAACGTATTAGAGAGGTAGGTAGAAACTGACAGTGTAGAAGAATGAGGAGGAGGAGTAGGAGAACAGGTAGTAAAAAATGAAAGAAACGTATTAGAGAGGCAGGTGAAACTGATAGTGTAGAAGAATGAGGAGGCGGAGTAGGAGAAGAGGTAGAAAAAAATGAAAGGAACGTATTAGAGAGGTAGGTGAAACTGATAGTGTAGAAGAATGAGGCGGCGTAGAAGGGAAAGAGAAAAAAGTATTTAAAAAAATAATGAAAACGAGGCAAATAAAGGAAGGGTGGGAAACAAAAAAGAAGAGAAGAGAAACAAGAAGAGCGAATGTCGATGACGAGGAGGAAAATAAAAGAAGTTACAAAAAAAACATATCAAAACATTCATAAAATAAGAAATGACGAGTAGAAGGAGGAGGGGTTTTGGAAGTGAAAAGAATGTAGAAAATATAACGAGAGAAGAAACTAATAGAGTAGAAGTATAATGAGCTGATGTAGGGGAAAAGGAAGAAAAAAATAATAGAATGTAAGAATTGGAGAGAGAGAAGAAACTGATAGGGTAGAAGAATTAGGAACAAGAGGGGTAGAAAAAGAAAAGAACGTACACATTAGATCAGTCAGTCAGTTAAGTGCCGTACGTGATACACGCTTTGGGCGATCATGTCTCGAAAGAGACATGACTGATTGGACAGAAGATTATCCTGCAGTAGGTTGCCATTGCTTTTTGCCGTTGACTGGTTGCCAAGCGAAAGCTATAGAACACAATCTGTCCTGTTATTTAACCCACAACTGGAGGATTAAGACCTTTCCCAAGGCTATTTGTGCGTAACTAAATTCAACTGGAATTCGAACTCGGCTCCCCGACTTGTCGTTCCGAGTCGATATCCACTACACCAACATGCACCCTGCACTTATTTAAAGAAGTTTCTGTTTCAAATTTTGAAAAGAAGATTTACATGATTAAGTATAACCACGTTAATTTGTGCCATATATATTCCTATGTAATATATTCACATAAATGTATTTAAAGTGTTTTAAAAGAGGAAAGTGTGACATTGAAATATAGAAGCACAATGGGATATCGAAAGATGCCTTCCAAAAAGTTAACCAAAGAAACAAAAAAATAATCGTTAGAAAGAAAGAAAAGAGTACCGAACTATTATATACAAACAGTCATTTTGTATGACATTGAATGCTGGAAAATTTCCTCATAGAAGAAGAGAGTTGAAGCAATAGAAAGAAAAGTGGACTGAATTGTTACGTAATATCAATCCATCTACGAGGGTCATTCAATAAATAAGGTGAATTTTTCGGTATAAGGACTTCTACGAGGGTCATTCAATAAATAAGGTGAGTTTTTCGGTATAAGGACTTCTACGAGGGTCATTCAATAAATAAGGTGAATTTTTCGGTATAAGGACTTCTACGAGGGTCATTCAATAAAGGAGGTGAATTTTTCGGTATAAGGACTTCTACGAGGGTCATTCAATAAATAAGGTGAAATTTTCGGTATAAGGACTTCTACGAGGGTCATTCAATAAAGAAGGTGAATGTTTCGGTATAAAAACATCTACGAGGGTCATTCAATAAATAAGGCGAGTTTTTTGGTATAAGGACTTCTACGAGGGTCATTCAATAAATAAGGTGAATTTCTAGGCATAATTATTTCTACGAGTGTCATTCAGTAAAGGAGGTGAATTTTTCGGTATAAATACTTCTACGAGGGTCATTCAATAAATAAGGTGAATTTTTCGGTGTAAGGACTTCTAATACAGATAGAAGCTTACTTTTATTTATTTTTTAACGTAGTCTCCCAGCATTGGTACACACCTTTCCCTTCTGTGCACAATGTCTCAGCCAATCGCTCACAGTACTTTTTACTTCATTGTCACTTCCAAACTTCGTGCCTCTCGTAAACGCTTTCAAGGGACCAAACAGGTGAAAGTCTGAAGAGGTAAGGTCTGGGCTGTAAGGGGGATGAGGGAGTAGTTTCCAGCTCAGCTCGTTGATGGTCTGCACCGTTTGGGCTGCTGTGTGAGGCCTTGCAGCTGACCTTCGAGTAGGCAACGTCATCATGGACAATTTTGTGTGTTGTCCCAACAGATAAGCTCAAAGTCCTTGCAATATCATCCACCGTCACCCTTCTGTCAGACTGAATGGGGTCATTAACTGATTCGATCACCTCAGGAGACCTCACTTCTGTAGACCCCTTAGGTCCGTCTTCATCCTCAACACTGCTCCGTCCTTCTTTAAACAATTTAGCCCACTTGTAGATATTTTCTTGCTGAAACGTGTGGTACCGTACACAGTTGACATTGTTCTATGAATTTCAACTGGTTTGCACCCTTCAGCAACCAAAAACTTGATAACTGACCTCTGTTCAATCCTGAAGCATGCTTCTTGGTCGGCCATCTTTGTTAATCTCCAAAATTCTCAAAGTTTTTTTTCAATCTGAAAAAAATAAGAAAAATTAAACCCCTTTGAAAAAGAAGGAAAGGAAAAAAATAAAAAAATGTAAGCTACTATCTGTATTAGAAATCCTTATACCGAAAAATTCACCATATTTATTGAATGACCCTCGTATATGGTAATGAATGCTGGACAATCTCCTCATAATTAAAGAAAAATCTTGAACCAAAAGAAACAAAGAAAAGAGAACTGAATTGTTTCGTAATAACAATCCATCTATATGGTAATGAATGCTGGACAATCTCCTCACAAATGAAAAAGAGACTTGAAACAACAGAAACAGAGAAAAGTGTACTTAACTGTCATGTGGTATCAGTCCTCCTGAATGGTAGTGAATGCTGGACAATCTGCTTACAGATGGAAAAAAGATTTCAAGCAACAGGAATGGGTCTCTACGGAAGTATGCTGAGAATGCAACGAACTCATTATAAGGAAAGATGGCTTGGGAAATGCGATACACATAGGGCTGATATAAGACAAGAAAGAGAGAGGAAAAATGTATAACTTACTTTGTACGCCGAGTAAATTAATGGCGGAACAGGATTTAAGTGAAAAAGTAAAACGACAATATTTATGAAGATTTAGAAAAGACAGGGGATTATGGGAAGCCATGATCGACAAGGTCCTGAAAAAACAAGTTATTTAGTAAATTTGGGAGCAAACGATGTAAAATAACCTCTTTCTCTACTAAGATTTACTACAAATAAAAAAGATCTAGAATTTATTTCTAGTTAAAAGTAAGCATTTTCGATGTGGTAAGTACAAGGCTACAATAAATTTCTTTATGAAGTAATTTTTGTTTTCATTTGAATATATCCACGATTCAGGTGCTATCTTGATTTCCGAATGTTCTGTGTGGCAAATACCAGGCTAGAAAAGATTTCTTTGTAAAGTTATTGTTGTTTTCTCTTCCATAAACTGACGATTCAGTCGCTATACTGAATTCCGAATTTTTTACGTGTCAAAGAAAAATCTAAAACAGATATCTGTTTAAAGAGGTGCTTATTTTTTATTCAATAAACCCACGATTCAGTCGCTATACGAAATTCCGAAGTTTTTACGTGTAAAATAAAAATCTAAAACAGATATCTTTTTAAAGAAGCGCTTTTTTTTTTATTTAAGAACTCACGATTCAGTCGCTATACTGAATTCCGAATTTTCTACGTGTCAAAGAAAAATCTAAAACAGATATCTTTTTAAAGAAGTGCTTTTTTTTTTATTTAAGAACTCACGATTCAGTCGCTATACTGAATTCCGAATTTTCTACATGTCAAATAAAAATCTAGAATAGATATCTTTTTAAAGAAATGCTTTTTTTTATTTAAGAACTCACGATTCAATCGCTATACTGAATTCCGAATTTTTTACGTGTCAAATAAAAATCTAAAACAGATATCTTTTTAAAGAGGTGCTTATTTTTTATTCAATAAACCCACGATTCAGTCGCTATACGAAATTCCGAAGTTTTTACGTGTAAAATAAAAATCTAAAACAGATATCTTTTTAAAGAGGTGCTTATTTTTCATTCAATAAACCCACGATTCAGTCGCTATACGGAATTCCGAAGTTTTTACGTGTCAAATAAAAATCTACTTCATCCCTCCTTCATATCAGTGAAAAATAAGTTATTTGAAACCTTAAAAAAAGAGTTTTGGACAGATTCTCTTTAAAATATTTCCTGTTGTAAAAAATACTGGGATGAAAAATATGACATGTAAAACATGAAAATTTTTTTTTCTGAATTCTGAATTTTCTTTGTGGCAAATACATGGCTACAACAATTATTTTTATGAAGTGATTCTTGCTTTATATAAAAAAAAACTGTGATTTAGTCGTTATTCTGAATTTTGAACTTTCTTTGTAGCAAAAGAGTACCATAAAGTTTTTTTATGAAGTAATTTATTTTCGGCTCAATATAGCAACTATTCAGGCTCTATATTGTCTTTCGAATTTTGTATGTAGCAAATCTAAACTTATTTATAAAATAAATGGAACTTTGCCTGTGTGTGTCCGTTACCTATAGACTCCAAAAAATTTGAACCGATTTTCTTGAAAATTTACACAGTTGTACTATAAGCGTCTGCGAGTGTTCTTAGCTAAGTTTTGTGTCGAGGTACCCCCGATAAATATCGAAAATCGATAATCGAAAAAATCGGGTCATAGAAGGAGTGGTCCGATTTTAATCAAATTTGATACACACATAGACAAAGAAACGATATTCAGAAGTTTCAAGGTTGCAGTTCTTACAATAGTGCAGAAAATCGATAATATATATATATATATATATATATATATATATATATATATATAAGGCAAGATGTTTGTGTGTGTGTCTGTTTATCTGCCTGTATGTCTGTATTTTTTTCAGCCCTTTTATTTTAGTTTTTGCTTCGGGTTTGGCTCTAAGTAGGTATAATTGTAGTTCTTAGTCTCAGCCATGATCCCATTTACTCAGAGGACTTATTTAGCCTTCAAAATTCAATTTACAGCGAAAAAACTTATTTGATATCGATACCAGGAAATCAAAATTTGACTTACATCCATTCATTTCTTTTTCAGTCTACGGTTACGCTTTAACTGGAAACAACTATTGCTTTTTAGTCTTTCGTGCTAACGTTCAAAGAGTCTGAGCTCCAGGACCATCGATTCATTTTAAAGCTTTCATTACGCCCGAGCAACGCCGGGCTATACTGCTAGTATATATATCTATCTATCTATCTATATATATATATCTATATCAATATCTATATATCTATATATATATATTAGATGCGATTGGTAAATTGTCGCATTTATTTTTTAGTTCAAATATTCTTCAGGCTGAGTCTGAGCTCCAGGACCATGGATTAGTTTTAAAGATTTCATTACGCCCGAGCAACGCCGGGCTATACTGCTAGTAAAAGACTAAAAGAGATTTTCTTTTTTTTTTTCATAATCGTTTCACCTTTAGCAAGGCGGTATTGCCATTGGTGTGCATGAGAGAAAAGTGAAAAGAAAGAGGAACAACTGATTCTTTTTTTTCTCTTCAATAATCTCATTATTCAGTCCCTATTCTGAATCCCGAATGTCGCTAATTCCAACCTCGTCAATCTTGTGCTCCTTCACCATAGAGCAACTTTTGTCACTGACAATTAATACTTTGAACAATTTGAACACCATGTAGTAGCCTCGGTGACGCTTGTCAAATTGGCCTTGTGCCAAACAAAACCGACGTCCCCACAATTTAAAATATAAGTAAGTTGAAGTTTAGATGTTGAAATGTGGAAGGATAATATATTTTGCTTGTACATTTAAGTAAAATTTTTATTAACAGAATAACAAAATTTTAAGAAGAAAAATAAAATGTTGATAGAGAGAATGCATGTAGTTAATTGTTCAAAAGAGAAATGTAAGTATTTAAATGTTCCACTGAAATGCAGAGTTCATAGCTGATAGTAGCAGAATGCGTGTATGTAAAAAGATTAAAAAAGGTTGCTAATAAAAGTCTGTGTTCTTTTCCTTTTTATGGCCGGAGAAAAAGTGAAATGGCAATAAAGAAGATTGTACTTATCGGAGTCAGTTGTTGTTGTTTTCTTTGACGGTGGGAAAGTGAAGACTAAGAAAGGAAAATTGGAAAGAGAGGTAGTACGAATGTGTAACGCGCCCTTACGTCCTTGTCGGCAAATTAAATTTTCTTATATCACATTGCGATGAGATCCTTCAGATTCGTTCCCATGTCGGACTGACTTGACCAGTCAAGGGACGTGGTTTAAGTAGTGAAATTTATCACGTGACTGGATCAAAACCACATTATCTATCTATCTATCTATCTATCTATCTATCTATCTATCTATCTATCTATCTATCTCAGCCTGATCATATCATATCTATCTATCTATCTATCTATCTATCTATCTATCTATCTATCTATCTATCTATCTATCTATCTATCTCAGCCTGATCATATCTATCTATCTATCTATCTATCTATCTATCTATCTATCTATCTATCTCAGCCTGATCATATCTATCTATCTATCTATCTATCTATCTATCTATCTATCTATCTATCTCAGCCTGATCATATCTATCTATCTATCTATCTATCTATCTATCTATCTATCTATCTATCTATCTATCTATCTATCTCAGTCTGTTCATATCTATCTATCTATCTATCTATCTATCTATCTATCTATCTATCTATCTATCTATCTATCTATCTCAGCCTGATCATATCATATCTATCTATCTATCTATCTATCTATCTATCTATCTATCTATCTATCTATCTATCTCAACGCATCAAGATGAAGTAGATATAGCTTAGACCCTTTAAGTATGCACTTTTTCCATAGATGTTGATGTAGTATCGTATTTGACGTGTATTTGCAGATGTTAAGAGATTTAAAAGAATCTCCTCAAGGTATTTCTTCCTTTTTAATTAGGGTGAAATTTATAAAATCGAAGTTATGGGCAATTTTGTTCTATGCTTTGCGGGCGAGTTCAAAAAGCTGTCCCAAAATAGATCTCTCTTATGTTCATCAATGCAGGGTTTTAGATTTCTTGATGTCGCACCAATGTAACTATTTCTACATTATAAGCACTTTATGACATAAATCCCGGCATTTAAAGTGGTGTTTGATCTATTTTTTCTTCATAACAATTTGGTGGAGATGATTATAAAAACCCCTAGTGTTGCGGAAAACTAATTTATTTTCAGATGTTGTAGATAGAGTATTGATGGGTAAGATGATGAATTTTGTATTTATTATATATATATTAGAATGTGCGTTGTGGTGCAGTGGATATCGACTCGGAACGACAAATCAGGGAGCCAAGTTCAAATTCCAGTTGAATTCATGGCATTCACTTACGCACAAACATCTTTGGGAAAGGTATTAGTCCGTCCCTTCTCTCCAGTTATGGGTTAAATAACAGGACAGATTAGGTTCTATAGCCTTGGTTAGCAACCAGTCTACCGTAGAAAGCAATGGCAACCTACTGCGGGATAATCTTTTGCCCAGTCCGTCATGTCACTTTCGAGACATGATCGCCCAAAGCGTGTATCACGTGTGGCACTTAACTGATTTATTATATTAGAACTTTGGTCTTCGGTGTTTTCTTTTTGAACTTGTGGACTTTACCTACTCGTTTTCTCTCATTAAGGATGAAATGATGTGGTTAGTAAAGAAGTCTAAACGTTTGTTCAATATATTTCTCTTCTTCATCTAGGTATTTTGTACTGCAAATACTAAGGGGTCTGAGGTAGAATCCACTTATCAGTCCTGATTTTATATTTTGTTCGTGGACTAATCAATGTCATATAGTCGGTCAGTTAAGTGCCATACGTGATACACGCTTTGGGCGATCATATCTCGAATGAGACATGACTGACTGGGCAGAAGATTATCCCGCAGTAGGTTGCCATTGCTTTCTGCGGTAGACTGGTTGCCAGTCAAAGCTACAGAACCCAATCTGTCCTGTTATTTGATTCATAGCCAGATTGAGAAGTTATGTATTATATTATTAAGTATTAATTAGTGGGGGATCAGTTTATTACTTAATAATAATAGAAAATAAACCCCCACTTTATGCTCAGTAGAAGCCTTAATCATGTTTCTAACTATTATATTCAGTCAGTAAGTTAAGTACCATACCTGATACACGCTTTGGGCGATCATGTCTCGAAAGAGACTTGACTGACTGGGCAGAAGATTATCCCGCAGTAGGTTACCATTACTTTCTGTAATAGACTGGTTGCCAGCCAAGGGTATAGAACCCAATCTGGCATGTTATTTAACCCATAACTGAAAGGACGAGACGAATTAATACCTTTCCCAAGGGTATTTGTGCGTAAGTGAATGCCATGAATTCAACTGGAATTCAAACTCGGCTCCTCAAAAAATGTCATGTAGGGTAATTAAAAATCTTTACTTTAAGAATCGCGGCCTTGTGGGTGATGAATTATTTTTTCCTCCGTTCCAACAGATAAAACGTTTCTAAACTTACGCTATTCGATCGCTATTTCTAAGGCAAATATTCAGATGAGCTATTTTTCTGAGTTCAGACTCTCAAAGTGAGGAATCACCTTACCGAGTACACTCATCTTCATTCTTATTGTATTCTTTTATCAAAATTATGACTGAGAAAGAAACTCCCGAGCGAATGCTTCACTTACTACTATAATCTTCAAGTCTAGGATCAACTTTTATCTATCCTCCATATCCTTATACGACGGACCGCTTATTTCCTCTGTTTACGCACGTACAACAATCTCGTTCATTAACTTGAGTGGCTCTTTAGGCTTGTACTTGGGGAATAATAAGAAAACTAGATTCATATGTCTCTCACCAATCTTGCTTCCCTGGGGTCAGGTTACTGATGATGTGGGGTCGCTGCTGATGACGTAGGTGTTATTTTATTATTATTTTTTTTTTTATAAGCGTGTGGGCCCCAAGCAAGGCATTTTACTGCCACTGTTGTGCAGTTTACATAGGAGGAACGTTATGAGAAAGAGTGACAGGTTACAGGGGGTGTCAGGAAGAGAGTATGAGAAGGAAGAAATACTGATGAGAGTGGGGTGGACGGAGAAAAGAGCATGAGCGAGAGGATGTAAGTTAGTGAGACAGGAGATGACTATTGACTTTACATTTAAATTCTTGGAGATTATAGCTGTCGAGAAAGCAAGTAAACGGAAGAGAATTCCACAGGGGGGAAGTGCGAGTAAAAAAGCTGATGGAGTAGAATTTGCGTTTACAATTTATTGGTTTCACAGTAAAAGGGTGGGACCTAGTTGCTAATCTTGTGGCTCGAGGAAATTCAGATATAGGGGGCACCAGTGAGCTAAGTTCATCGGAGCAGAAGCCGTGAAAGTATTTGCAGAAGAGACACAAGGAAGCCACACTACGTCGGTGAGAAAGCGACTGTATCCTAGTCGTCAAGTCGGGATCGATCACATTACAGATTCTCCGCTGGATTTTGTCAAGGACATCTAGGTGGATAGCAGGAGCACCCGATGAGATATGGCAGCAGTATTCAATGCACAGGCGGATGGTAAAAGAAGGATTACTGTGGTCATAAAGTGAGGGATCAGTTTATATATTCATTGTAATGTAGAATTGATCCCCCACTTTATATCCATGTCATAATAGTAAAGAATTTTGTTTTTTTTTAAATAATCATATCGCCCCAAGCTAGGTTCATTGGAGCAGAAGCCATTAAAGTATTTGTAGAAGAGACACAGGGAAGCCGCACTGCGTCGGTCAGAAAGCGACTGTATCCTAGCTGCCAAGTCGGGATCGATCACATTAAGAAATTAGTCAGTCATTTAAGTGTCATACGTGATACACGTTTCGGCAATCATGTCTCGAAAGAGACATGACTGACTGGGCAGAAGATTATCCCGCAGTAGGTTGCCATTGCTTTCTGCGGTAGACTGGTTGCCGACCAAGGCTATAGAACTCAATCTGTCCTGTTATTTAACCCATAGCTGGAGGGAAGAGAAGGATTAATACCTTTCCCAAGGGTATTTGCGCGTAAGTGAAAGCAATGAATTCAGCTGGAATTCGAACTCGACTACCCGATTTCTCGTTCCGAGCCGATATCCACTGCGCCACAACGCACATCCCATTAAGAAAAAATCAACACCTTTTATTAAGTGTTTCAAGAAATAGGAGCCAAGAAAAGAACATAAACCTTATCTTCCTTGAATCCACTGTCAAATTTCAGGATGTGAAATGAGTAACTACTAAACGTTTCAAATACATCAGTGTATGGATTAGTTATATAAATTTTAATACACGAGATAAGGAAACTGAACATGGAATAGGCTGCGCTAGGATTAGTTTCAACCAACACCGCAAATTACCACAAAGCCAAGTAGCCAAGTTATATCCTTAAATATATTTGTCAGGTGGAGATTTTCATGCAGGTGTCAAAATGTCAGGTGGAGATTTTCATACAGGTGTCAAAATGTCAGGTGGAGATTTTCAGACAGGTGTCAAAATGTCAGGTGGAGATTTTCATACAGGTGTCAAAATGTCAGGTGGAGATTTTCATACAGGTGTTAAAATGTCAGGTGGAGATTTTCAGACAGGTGTCAAAATGTCAGGTGGAGATTTTCAGACAGGTGTCAAAATGTCAGGTGAAGATTTTCATACAGGTGTCAAAATGTCAGGTGGAGATTTTCATACAAGTGTCAAAATGTCAGGTGGAGATTTTCAGACAGGTGTCAAAATGTCAGGTGGAGATTTTCAGACAGGTGTCAAAATGTCAGGTGGAGATTTTCAGACAGGTGTCATGGTGCCAAATACTTTTAGAAATACATGGTGAATAATAACGTACGAACACATTTTAAATTCAAGATGATAAAAATGACATAGAGAACCAAATATATTTATTACATGACTAATATCCAAGATTATCAGACTTCTTGTTACAGGTATCGGATATCTCTATTACTGACGATGGGACCCCATGATGTCGTGGACTCCAAAAGAAATTGCATGCGCACGTTCTTTTCTTGGTGGTAACCATCTTAGGGATGTTAACTTAAAATCTTAGATATTAAGTTGAACTCTTGTAAAGCCACAGAGACGCAGAAACAAGGATAGTAGATAGCGATTGACATTGCATTTAAATTTTTGAAAGTTAAAGATGGCTGAAAAAGTATGGATCCGGAATGGGTGTTTCTACAAGCCAGACGTGTAAGAAAAAAAAACTGTCAGCATAAAACTTACGGCTTTATCTAGCCAGATCAACTGTAAATTGGCGAGACCTTAGCGCCAGTCTAGTACTGCGGTTAAATTCGAAGAGTCTATGCTCCATAGCGAAGAGCTCATCTGACCAATTGCCATGAAAGCATTTATAGAAAAAGCAAAGGGAGGTAACCTGACGGCGGTGGGAAGGTGACTGAAGTCGAGACGCCTGATCGGGCCAATAAAAAGAGGAAGGAACAAAGCCTTTACAATCCATGAACTCTAAACTTCTGCGGATATTTTCAAATACCTACATTACTACTACGAACAATTTTAACGACAAAACTGCATGAATTTTCTCAATGAAGATTTTTATTTTCGCTCTCACTTATATACAACCACTTTCCCAGAGGTATGGTTCAAAATAACTTCGAGCAAACGAAGTCTGTAGGTCTTCGTTGGGACCAAACTTATCCGAACATTGCGGATTGGTGCTCAGTCAATTAAGTGCTATAAGTGATACACGCTTGGGCGATCATGTCTCGAAAGAGACAAGAGTGACTGGGCAGCAGTTTTTTTTCCCGCAGTAGGTTACCATTATTTTCTGCAGTAGACCCAAACTCTCCTGCTATTTAACCCATAGCTAGAAGGAGAAGCTGTGAATTAATACTTTTACCAAGGGCAATTGTGTGTAAGTGAATGGAATTCAAACTCGGTTGTCTGATTTCTCGTTCCGAGCATCCACTGCATCACAACGCAATCCGGTTTTCTTCTTCTATGTGCCCTGTCCCTTCAGGACGTAGGCGATCATGGCTTTCCACGTTTCCCTATCCCTGGTGGCTCTGAGCAGGCCTTCTCCTGTTACACTGTGCAATACTCATTCTGTCATCTACCTGATTAGGTCCTTCAAATATGTTTTCTGTTGCTTTCCCCTGTCTCTTTTCCCCTCTACTTGGCCTGTTAGTATCAGATTCTCCAAGCCCTCTTTCCTCATTGCGTGTCCCAGGAACTTCAGCTGTCTCTTCCTGATGCTCAGTATTAATTCCCTTTTTGTTTCCACCATTTCCAAAACCTCATAATTGCTAACATGCTCGATCCATGATATTCGCAGCATCCTTCTGTAGAACCACATTTCAGTTGCTTCAAGTTTTTCCTTCATCTTTGATGGTATTGTCCAGCATTCACTGCCATATTGAAGGACTGACATCACAAAGCAATCAAGTACTCTCTTCCTTGTTTCTAGCGAAATTGTCCTGTTTCTTAATAATTTACTCAACTTCTGGAATGCGTCCTTCGCCATGCCAATTCGCCTTCGGATCTCAGTGTCGCACTCTCTGTCTTCTGTTATAACGCTTCCCAGGTATTTAATTTTTTGTACCTGCTTGATTCTGGTATCCCCGACCTGTATTTGGCATTTTGGGCTGCCCTTTTTACTGATGACCATACATTCGGTTTTCGTGCAGTTTCTTTCTAGTCCTTTCTTGTTACTTTCTTCTGCTATCTTCTGTAAGAGGTCTTATTACAGAATCTAAACATAAGGAGATTTTCTAAGCGTAGAATAAAATATGAGACATCCAGTGAGGATCGAACTCACTACTTTATTGTAATGGTTCTCGCTATCCATTACACCACCTACAGAATCTAAAAATAGGAACTGTATTAAAGAACAGAAACCTCATCCATTCAAGACTCTCAACAGCAGCAACAGCTGAAATGAATAGCAAATGTAACTAGAAGAGAAAATGCTAACATCTTTTTTTTTAATCATATAACCCCAAGCAAGGCGATAACGCCACTGATGCGCAGGGGGCTACGTAAGGGTAAAAAGAATGGAAAAGAGAAAGCCGGAAACCACATCCTAAACAGGGAACAAGGGATGAGCCTCTTCACCTGTTCAATAGACGTGGGTGGAGTGTGAATCGGGCGATAGTTTAGTCTATCTACTCCAATTGAAAAAAAAATAAAAAAGAAAAGAGTGAAAAGATTGGAAAAGAGAAAACCGGAAACCGCATCCCAAACAAGAAACAAGGGATGAGCCTATTCACCCGTTCAATAGACGTGGGAGGTTTGTGAACCGGGCGATAGTTTAGTTTAGTCTATCTACTCCAATTAAACATAATCATAATTGCTGATGTTCCACACAACTTCAAACAAAAAGCTAGGAAAGAAACAACTAGAAAGATCGATAACAATTAGTGGACTTGAAAAACTTATTGTTTTAAGAGAAATATTTTATAAATTTAAACCGAAAATAGCACTGGCTGTTCGGTTAATGAATGTGTAGAGTGCTCCGTCATGCTTGGTTAATTGGCCTTGTGTCAAATACGTACGAAGCCCCCACAATTTAAATTTCAGAAGGTTGAAGGTTGAAATGTGAAAGGATAAAATACCTCGTGTGTATATTAAAGCAAGGATTTATTTACAGAATGAAAAAGTTCAAGAAGAAAGATATAAGTGAAATTCGGTAACTGAACATTATAATATGTTTGCGAAAAGAAAAATGTTAATTGAAAAAATTCATACAGTTAAAATTGTTCGTGGTAGTAATGTAGGTATTTGAAAATATCCGCAGAAGTTTAGAGTTCATGGATTGTAAAGGCTTTGTTCCTTCCTCTTTTTAGTAGGTCGCGACAGGTTGAGAGAAAGAGAAGGCAAAACATAAAGGAGTGGTACTTAACACGTGTCTATTTTGTCGTTGTGTTGTCCTCTTTAGCGAAGAAGAAAAGGACGTTGGTAGAAGAGGGCGAATGAAACCGTGACGTGCCCTGCGTCCGGTTCGGCTTCTTGAATTTTCCTTCGTTACATTGCCACGAGGTTGTCAGCTAACCGCTTCCATGTTGGACTGCCTTTGACAGGTTAGCGTTGTGGTCTTTATAGTCAAACTTATTATTATTCCGGCTGCAGCGAAGCTTTTTACCGCTAGGCAAATCTTTATTTATTTTATTTGTTTTTCAATACTTTCACGGCTTCTGCTCCGATGAACTTAGATCACTGGTGCCCCCTAAATACGAATTTGAACGAGATACTAGATTAGCAACTAGATCCCACCCTTTTACAGTGAAACTGATAAAATGCAGCCCTAACTTCTACTCCAACAGTTTCTTTCCTCGCACTTCCCGACTGTGGAATTCTCTTCCACACGATTGCTTCCCCGACGGATACAATCTCCAGGGGTTTAAATGTAAGGTCAATAGACACCTCCTAACACACTAACCTGCTCCCATTCTATCAAGCACTCTTCCCATCTGCCCAGCCCTCATCCTCGCTGTCACCTTCCTCCTGACATTCCCTATGTCTAACCACTGCTTCTCTTTACCTTCCTCTATGTAGCCCCATGCGCAATAGTGGCAGTGGAATGCCTTGCTTGGGGTGAGATGATTAAAAAAAAGGCTTGAGAATGTCATTTATAAATTTTCTGTTTTTAATACAATCAGCATTCAGTATTAGCTTTTCACACTGACTTAGTTGGGTTTTTCCAAAATCGTTTGAATCCCTTTTTGCGGGTGTGCAATTTATTTTTGTGTGTTTTAGTCGGTTGATGGATTATACAGGATTTGTATCTTATAAATGTCAAATGTTTCCTCATAAGGAAACAGGTAATATTACGAGTACCATTTTTCGAAAAGAAGAACAAATATTATTATTTCGAAAGCTCTCCATTTATTTAGCCTTTTTGTTAACAAATAGCCTGGAATCTTCTGTCTTCTAACAAAGGTATTCCCATAGAAGTGTTAACACATTTTACTCACCTGTAGAAGATTTCATGTAAGTACTGACAGGTATGTTGAACATGTGGAGAGCGTATGAAATTATAATGTCACTTCTGATTTTCTAACTGTTACTCCATTAGAAGTGTGAAAATCTTTTTTAAAAGCTTACATCCATAGAAAAGCTTTCGCGTTCATTTTCCCAACACCAGCATCTTTTATTCATTCAACAGTTATTCTTTCCTCTTCAAAATCTCAATGGAAGCTACTTTTTTCCCCCCTGTTCTTAGTGATATTATTTATTCGTTAGCCGCTTTCTTTTTTGGGTTGTTGCAGATGGATATCGCCGAAAGGAAAACAAGCGGGAAACAATGACTGAAAGGAGTTCACGTTTCATTCTGTCCATCTTTTCGACATAATTTCAAAATTGGGTGATTTTTATACAGGATGGAAGTTGCGTAAATGCACATTCAATTCGTTTATATTTGATTTTGTCATGTTATCTATCACTCTAGTGTATACGTTTCTTTGTCTTTGCATATTTCTTATCTATCTATCTATCTATCTATCTATCTATCTATCTATCTATCTATCTATCTATCTATCTATCTATGCCCGTTGATATCTATCTATCTATCTATCTATCTATCTATCTATCTATCTATCTATCTATCTATCTATGCCCGTTGATATCTATCTATCTATCTATCTATCTATCTATCTATCTATCTATGCCTGTTGATATCTATCTATCTATCTATCTATCTATCTATCTATCTATCTATCTATCTATCTATCTATCTATCGCCATATCTTAACAGTACTAAAAATAAGAACGAAAGAATTATCGGTTGGGACGATAAAAAATTACCCCGTAAATAAAATAAACGGTTCAGTTCGAAATTTCCTGTGGGTTTATCGGTTCGACAATCACCTGACGAAGGCCTGGTGGCACAATGGCCGAAACGTTGTAATAAGAACAAAGTTTGATCTGAAATTTCCTTCGCAAAATGTTCGCTGAATTAAGTGCATTGACAAAGAAGATTATGTTGCAAAGTAAATATGCTATCTATCTATCTATCTATCTATCTATCTATCTATCTATCTGTTCTTATCTATCTATCTATCTATCTATCTATCTATCTATCTATCTATCTATCTGTTCATTATCATATCTATCTATCTATCTATCTATCTATCTATCTATCTATCTATCTCAGCCTGTTCATCTATCTATCTATCTATCTATCTATCTATCTATCTATCTATCTATCTATCTATCTGTTCATTATCTATCTATCTATCTATCTATCTATCTATCTATCTATCTGTTCATTATCATATCTATCTATCTATCTATCTATCTATCTATCTATCTATCTATCTAGCAAAGCAAATAAGTAAATATAGCAAACTACTGCGGGATAATCTTCTGCCCAGTCAGTGATGTCTCTTTCGAGACATGATCGCCCAAGCGTGTATCACGTATGGCACTTAACTGACTGGCTATTTTCACATATACACTTCTATAAAAGTCTATTTCTATGCATTCATAGTGTTTTGACCCCAGTTTGGGAGTTTCCTATTTTCCCATAGCTGGGACCCTAACAGGTGCTACCACTCCGGATCAGGGTGAACCTGGGAGCAACAGCAATTAAGAGGTGGTTCCATGCTCCTCAGAACCTCCCAATCAGAAGCCTTGCTGCCGGATGCAGTTAACCATCGTACCCAGGACTTCAAGCGATCGTTATTATTATTATCTCTATCTTTCTCTCTCACCTCTCACCCCTCACCTCCTTCCTCTTCATCGTTCACCCGTCTACCTTTTTTAAAGAGGCAGCAGGTAGAATTACATAGATTTATAATTATCGATTAATTTTATGTGCATAAGTAATACATGCGCGTTGCGGTGCAGTGGATATCGGCTCGGAACGAGAAATCGAGGAGCCGAGTTCGAATTCCAGTTGAATTCATTGCATTCACTTACGCGCAAATACCCTTGGGAAAGGTATTAATCCGTCTCTTCCTTCCAGTTATGGGTTAAATAACAGGACAGATTGGGTTCTATAGCCTTGGTCGGCAACCAGTCTACCGCAGAAAGCAATGGCAACCTACTGCGGGATAATCTTCTGCCCAGTCAGTCATGTCTCTTTTGAGACATGATCGCCTAAACGTGTATCACGTATGGCACTTAACTGACTGAATGAAGTAACTTATATGATGTTCCCTAAATGATATTGGGATTTCAAAAATCTATACAGTAATTTAATATTCAAAATCTGTTATATCACATATAACACACAGATAGATAGATCACACTCATCGAAACTCATTAGGATCGAAGTGGCCCCATAAGTAATACGATTGTAGAAGTATTCAAAGTTTTCAGCCTTCAGTGTTTCCTTCTCCTAGATTGGTTGCCAGCCAATCCTGCCTATCCTGTTATTTTCTCATAACTGAGTGGAGAATAGATGGTTTCATATCTTTCCTAAGACTATTAGCACGCAAGTGAATGTAATGAACTCGACTGGAATTCAAAATCGGCCCTCCGATTCCGCAATCCGAGCCACAATCAATTACTCTACTGTGCCTCCTAATAAGCACACTTAATAAGAAAAAAAGAGTTGGATTCATGCCTTTACCAAGGTTATTATCACGCAAGTGAATGTAATGAACTCGACTGGAATTCGAACTCGGCTTTCCGATTCCTCAATCTTAGCCAAAATCCATTACTCTACCGTGCCTCCTAATAAGCACACTTAATAATAAGAAAGAAAGATTTGGATTTATGCTTTTCCCAAGGGTATTATCACGTCAGTGAATGTAATGAACTCGACAGGTATTCGAACTCGGCTCTCTGGTTCTTCAGTCCGAGCCACTAACCATTATTCCACCTTGTCTCCATCAATTTTATACAGAATGACAATTCAAAAAGAAATTCTGTAACCGCCAGATCTGACGTTTTGTTTTGCTTAGTAACAAAGCCGTTCAAATGGAAATCAGCTTCGTCACACAAAATGTAGAGTCATTTGTGATGGCTGAATGGAACTGGCATAAATGCCCAACAAACAGAACTGACAACATTTTTAATAAACAATAGCAAAAGAAAAAAAGAACAGGGTAAAAATAATACTATCTAAACTTATATAATAAATGGAACTTTGTCTGTGTGTGCCTGTGTGTGTGTGTGTGTGTGTGTGTGTGTATGTGTGTATGTGTCCGTTACCTATAGACTCCGAAACGGCTGAACTGATTTTCTTGAAAATTTACACAGTTGTACTATAAGCGTTTGCAAGTGTTCTTAGCTAGGTTTTGTGTCGAGGTACGCCCGATAAATATCTAAAATCGATAATAAAAAAAATCAGGTTATAGAAGGAGTGGTCCGATTTTAATCAAATTTGATACACTCATAGACAAAAACATAAGAAACGATATTCAGAAGTTTCAAGGTTGCCGTCCTTACAATAGTGCAGAAAATCGATAATATATATATATATAAAAGACAAGATGTTTGTGTGTGTTTCTGTTTATCTGCCTGTATGTCTGTACTTTTTTCAGCCCTTTTATTTTAGTTTTTGCTTCGGGTTTGGCTCTAAGTAGGTATAATTGTAGTTCTTAGTCTCAGCCAGGATACCATTTACTCAGAGGACTTATTTATCCTTCAAAATTCAGTTTACGACGAAAAAAACCTATTTGATATCGATACCAGGAAATCAAAATTTGATTTACATCCACTGATTTTTCCTTCAGTCTACTGTTTCACTTTAACTGGAAACAACTATTGCTTTTTAGTTTTTCGTGCCAACGTCCAAAGAGTCTGAGCTCCAGGACCATGGATTAGTTTTAAAGCTTTCATTACACCCGAGCAACGCCGGGCTATACTGCTAGTGAATATATATATAAACAAATGTAAGCAAAGCAACACAATAATAAGGCAAAAGGTTCACAAAGCAAAAATGGTTTTAACACACAAAATGGCGGATGAAACCAGAAATAGTCTATCTTATTGGTTAATAAGAAATTCCGGTAGCCATCCGTACTGTTTGTATATAAATTTAGGGAAGGGTATGTTTTTGTAGTTATTTCTATACAGGATTGCAACCAGCACGTCTTATGAACAAATATGTTATCTTCATTCTTACCTTTTTTTTATTTGGATCAAGTAATTTCAGGTTGTCAGTCATATTCCGGTCAGAGTTTTTGCGAATTGATGTTTTTGGTTCGGAACATTCTGGTGTATTTATTGAGTCAGCAGCTCTTGATAGATTGCAAACTAATGCTCAAAAATGAATTTTGCTTATTAAGCGTGAATTTGTGACTCTATACCTGTGCAAACGTCGTCGGGTTCTAAATAAGTACTTCTTGGAAAGGACCCCCGATCTGTGTTGAATTATAATAAGAAATAGCTCTTAAATTAATGTTTCCAAAACGAAACTACTATCGTTCAACCGCCATAAGGAACTTTTTGTAGCTTTCATCAGTATGGATGACGTTAGTCTCTCAGAAAGCAGCACAGTGTGCCTCTTTGGCCTCACTCTCTCAAACGACCTCAAGTGGGAACGACTACATCGAATCAATAACTACATCTACGGCTACGAACTTTGCTTACTATGTCGGGCTTGGAAGTTTTGTTCGTCAGAATCTTATGCATTTAAAAAATTTACCATTCGTTCGTGCATTAAATACTGTTATTGAATATGTGAGCAACTATTTTCAGGAAAATGGGAACAAAAAGGACATTTCTACTTCGAAGAGAGTGAGAGTTGAAATTTCTCCGGCACAGAATAAGGAAAGAGGTCTTGGAGAATGGGACACTCACAGGATGTATTGAACGCAAGAGGAACAGAGGAAAGCAGTGAATAGTTTGTCTAAGGAGTTTATAAAATTGTCGGTAGAACGGAGATTATGAGAGTTAAATTTAAGAAAAATTCACTGAGAACTACAAAGAAAAGGAAGTTGTGGAAAGCCATGATTGTTTAGGTCTTATAGGGGCACGGCAGATAGAAAGAGAAAAATAATTATTTGTATATTATTACCATAATATCTATTATAGGATTACACTAATTGTCTACGAAAGAACTTCTGATAATGACCACAAGATGGCATTGCCAAAATAGTATGTGGTTGGTTTGTTTTATGGCATATCAACCTCGGTGGGTCATTTATTACCAACTAAATTTTATTTATTTATTGCTGGTAATACCTTTTTCTTTCAACAATTTATTGTTGTTTTTATATAAGTTTTGTGTCTAGTGATACTTTTTTCTTTTCGAGTATCAAGATTCATTGCGATTTGTTTTTTAAGGGCAGGGTCCCCAAGTCCTACCCTATTATTTAACCCATAACTGGAGGGAAGGGACGGATTAATACCTTTCCCAAGGGTACCAGTGCTTAAGTGAATGCAGGGTATTCAACTGGAATTCGAACTCGGCTCACCGATTTCTTTTTCCGAGCCAATATCCACTGCACCACAACGCACACCCGTCACTAAACGCTTACAGCACAAAACAGTATGTAAGAAAGAATATAAACTAGCGGTTTTGCCGGTTGTGCCTTCGTGTGTGTGCGTGTGTGTGTGTGTGTGCATGTGTGTATGCGTGTTTGTGTGTATGTGTGCGTGCGTGTGTGCGTGTGCGTGTGTGCGTGTGCGTGTGTGTGTGTGTATGTGTGTATGCGTGTGTGTGTATGTGTGCGTGCGTGTGTGCGTGTGTGTGTGCATGTGTCCGTGTGTGTGCATGTGTGCGTATGTGTGTGCGCGAGTGTGTGTATGTGTGTGTGTGTGTGCGTGCGCGCGTGTGTATGTGTATGTGTGTGTGTGTCTGTGTCTGTGCGTGTGTGTGTGTGTGTGTGAAAGCACTCGGTAGTGTATAGAGTGGAATGAACTAACCCAAGGCTCGAAATAAGTCTTTAACAACTTTTATTTTATTGGAAACTTTATATACAGTACTGTGCAAACGTATTAGGGCAAGAACTATTTTATCTTTTATGAGGCATCAAAATAATTGCGACAATATACCAATCGCACCTAGTATATATACAGTACTGTGCAAAAGTATTAGGACAAGAACTATTTCATCTTTCATGAGGCATATTGAGAGAAAATAAACGATTTCATTAAAGTAATTTTATTTGATTTACTCAACAAATGTTTTAACAAGAAAAAAATACTTGTTACAAAATAAATTTAATATTTAGTATAATAGCCTTTTGCTTTTATCACAGCCTTCATTCTGTCAGGCATTGACATCACAAGCTTCTTCAATTTATGTAATGGTATCTCCTGCCAAGCAGCTTGTATTTGTTCCCAAATTGTGTCTTGCAAAGTAACATTAGATTTATCAATTCGAGAGGGGGTAATAAGAAAAAAGTCAGTCATATCCAAGGATAATAGAATAATGAGTAGTTTCAAAATAACTTGTTTAATAGAAAATAGGAAAAATTAAATATAACTTCTTTTTAATACATTTCTTTTACACCTAGTTTTAAATAATCAATATTTATTAGCCATTTACTTGGCTTTTCAATCTGTATTTGAATTTCAGTGAGGTTTTTAGGAAAATCACTCCTGTCCTTATACTTTTGCACACTACTGGTAGTGTGCAAAAAGTGTTAGGACAGGGGTGATTTTAAGCTTTATTTTGATGCCTCATAAAAGATAAAATAGTTCTTGTCCTAATACTTTTGCACAGTACTGTATATATACTAGGTGCGATTGGTAAATTGTCGCAGATATTTTGATGCCCCATAAAAGATAAAATAGTTATTGTCTTAATACTTTTGTACAGTACTTTAAATAAATGAATTGTCTCCCTTTGTAGGGGTTGTTATTACGGCCCCCTAGTTTTGGTCTGGAAGCAGCCTATCGGCCTTTTTTTTTTCCTTCAACACCGACGAGTCAACATGGAAAAATTTAGCTCGGTAAAACTGAAGCAGCAGCCACATGGTGTCCGAAAATGGAGCAACCAAAAGGAAAGCAGAGGATCGAGGATTTCCCAACAGTTGCAACAAAGCATCAGAAAATTGAACACTCTTCAACCTGAAGACGAACATATTCAGACATCGCAAGAGAATATTAGAAGAACTGTTAACAGAATGAACATTTAATCCCTCCAGTTAAATCCTAGCAAAAACACTGTTTTTTTGCAACCATTTTTCTAAACCTACTTTGTATCTTCACTTTCTTTCTTTCTTTCTTTCTTTCTTTGCGCAATATTACTATTTGTTCATTCCTCTTTTTTTTTCTTTTAACATTTGATTTTGTCCTTCTAATATTTCTTTCTTGCTTTCTTTCTTTCCTTCTTACTTTGTGCAATGTTACTATTTGTTCATTCCTCTTTTTTTTCTTCTAATATTTGATTTTGTCCTTCTTCTATTTTTTCTTTCTTTCTTTCTTTCTTTCTTTCTTTCTTTGTGCAATATTACTATTTCTTCATTCCTCTCTTTTTTCTTCTAATATTTAATTTTGTCCTTCTTTCTTTCTTTCTTTCTTTTATAAATCCTTTCCTCTTTCCACTGAAGTGCATGGACCAGGTTTGCCTCCCAGAGAATAAAACACTACGCCTCCTTGGTCTCACACTTTCAGTGGACCGCAAGTGGAATGACTATATCGAATCCATTGCTAAATCCGCTGCTATGAAAGTCGGTTCCCTGTGCAGGGCCCGGAGGTTTTTTCCGTCTGAATTTCTCCTGCACATTTATAAATCTACCATCCGCCCGTGCATTGAATACTGTTGCTATATCTGATCGGGTGCCCCTGCTATTTTCCTTGGGCTTCTCGACAAGGTACAGAGGAGGGTCTGTAATGTGATCGATACCGACTTAGCAGACCGCCTGCAGTCTCTCTCCCACCGGCGCGACGTGGCTTCCCCGTGTCTCTTCTATAAATACTTTCACGGCTTCTGCTCCGATGAACTTAGATCACTGGTGCCCCCTCGGTTCGAATTTGCACGAGATACTAGATTAGCAACTAGATCCCATCCTTTTACAGTGAAACCGATAAAATGCAACCGCAACTTCTACTCCAACAGTTTCTTTTCTCGCACTTCCCGACTGTGGAATTCCCTTCCACATGACTGCTTCCCCGACGGCTACAATCGCCAGGAGTTTAAATGTAAGGTCAATAGACACCTACTAACAAACTAACTCGCTTCCATTCTTTCAAACACTCTTCCCACCCACCCAACTATCTATCACCCCACTTCTGACATTTCCTATATCTAACCACTCCTTCTATTTACCTTCCCCTATGTAGCCCCATGCGCAGTAGTGGCAGTGGAATGCTTTGCTTGGGGTGAAATGATAAAAAAAAAAGTTTGGTGTTGTCCTGTTTTCTCTCGCTTGTCACGTCAATGCTCTTTTACCCTTATTTTCTACAAAGGACAAATACTTGGTCACAAAAATTCTAAGGGTATAAAAACCCGCACAATTTAGGCTTACGGCCATATCACGTTGAATACACCGGTTCTCGCTCGATCACCGAAGTTAAGCAACGTTGAGCCTGGTCAGTACTCAGATGGGTGACCGCTTGGTAATACCATGAATTTACTCGAGCAACAAGATTAGTAACTAGGTCCCATCTTTTTACTGTGAAACCAATAAATTGTAAATGCAAATTCTACTCAGCAGCTTCTTTTCTCGCACTTCCCGCCTGTAGAATTCCCTTTCGTTTACTTGCTTTCCCTACAGGTACATTCTTCAAGAATTTAAATGTAAAGTCAATAGTCATCTATCTCACTAACCTGCATCCTCTCTCTTATGCTCCTTTCTCCGTCCACTCCACTCTCATCAGTATTCTCATTTTTCTCTTACCCACTTCCTGACACCCACCCCTATAACCTGTCACTCTTTTTTATAACTTTCCTCCTATGTAACCCCCTGCAAAACAGTGGCAGTAAAATGTCTTGCTTGGGGCGATAAAAAAAAGTTGTGAGTAGTCTTTGAGCTGGCCTTGATGGTAATGGCCGCTGAAAAGCAAAAGTGGAAAAGAATGCCGAATATGGTTCGGTCAGCATTTTCATTAGTTCTGGGACTTCCAATTGTTCCCTGCTGATTACTTCCGCTGAAGCGAGCAAAGTAAGGAAGCTCTAACGTGCCACAATAGCCAACCTGCAGGATAATCGTTATATTAAAAAAAAATATCTTTCTTTTTTCTTTTCTCACAGGATACTTCAAAGATAAGACGTGTTTCTTTCTTTTATGGGGTAATATTTTGGTTCCTGACAAATATCATGTCGCATTGAATGTAACGCTAAAAATTACACATTTTGCAATGTACAGCATACAATGCTTATTTGATTGTACGCAAGCAAATGTATTAATTCAACAAAAAATCTTCACAAAATGTAATTCTTTCTTAATCTTATATACAAACCTTCAGGATGTGCGTTGTGGTGCAGTGGATATCGACTCGGAACTAAAGATCGGGGTGCCGAGTTCGAATTCCAGTTGAATTCCTTGCATTCACTTACACACAAATACCGTTGGGAAAGCTATTAATCTGTCACTTCTTTCCAGTTATGGGTTAAACAACAGGAACGACTGGGTTCTATAGCCTTAGCTGGCAACCAGTCTACCGCAGAAAGCAATGGCAGCCTACTGCGGGATAATCTTCTGCTCCGTCTGTCATGTCTCTTTCGAGACATGATCGCCCAAAGCGTGTATCACGTATGGTACTTAACTGACTGACTGAATATAATAGTTAGAAACATGATTAAGGCTTTTATTGGGCATAAAGTGGGGGATCGGTTTTCTATTGTTATGAAGTAATAAACGGATCCCCTCTAATTACCACTTAATAATATAATACATATCTTCTCCATCTAAATGAGTCAAATAACAGGATAGATTGGGTTCTATAGCCTTGGCTGGCAACCAGTCTACCGCAGAAAGCAATGGCAGCCTACTGCGGGATAATCTTTTGCTCAATCAGTCATGTCTCTTTCGAGACATGATCGTCCAAAGCGTGTCTCACGTACGGTACTAAACTGACTGACTGACAAATACAGTGATTTTGTAAGCGTAGATGTGGCACAAGGCCGAAAGTATGGGGCAACCAGTGAAGATTGAACTCACTACTCGACTGCAATGATTCTAGTGAAACAAGTTGCTGACCATTGCTCCACCTCGAGGTACCCAAACCTTACACATATGTAGGTATAAAAATCTTTCACATATATATGTACAAAAATGCTTCAGTAGTAATAAACAACGGAAGTAATCATCAGGAAACAATAGGAAGTCTCACAACTCATGAAAATGCTGACCGAACCATATTCGGCATCCTTTACCACTTTTGCTTTTCAGTGGCCACTACCATCAAGGCCAGCTCAAAGACGACTTACAAAAACATACGATCTCATACATTCACTTTCTTTCACAATTTTTTGTATTCTTTCCGCTTCGTTTTCTCAAACTAATTTTACTTAACTGTTTGTATAGTTATTCATATTCGCATGTTCATCGAAACTCCAATGCATTCATTTCGCTATCAATTCATGAGGTACCCCACTTGTCTGTCAAATAACTTGTGCTAATAATCGATATATTGTAGTATATACGCAAATATCTTATGTTCTTTCTTTGTTTACCCACAAGATCCCTTGGAAATTAGAGGTACTGTAGCCATAGGGAGATGGTTAAGGTTTTATTAATTCGGCCTTGTTAGTAGATAGCCTCTTATAAGAGGGGTACAAAACAAGAAAATCAAATAGTATATAGAAACAACAATTATATATATATATATATATATATATATATATATACACAATTGTTGTTTCTATATACTATTTGATTTTCTTGTTTTGTACCCCTCTTATAGGAGGCTATCTACTAACAAGGCCGAATTATATATATATATATATATATATATATATATATATATATATATATATAAATTACTGTTTTTATAAATAAAAGTAATGTCTTTTGGTTGGTACAAGGTCGTTAAAGTGTTCATAGCAGTAATTTGTTGGAGAGAGTTAATGCGTACGTACGTATGTATGCATTAGCGTTTGTTCGTAGAAGTGTCTTTGAAGAGAGAAGAAGTAAAAGGAATCAGCACACGGAAAAGAAGGAGAAGGACGACGAATGTCCGGGTCAAATTGAAGCTTCTCCCGTTATATTTAACTTTATTTTAGCTTGTCGTCTCTGTAGCTTCCATCCCTGACTAACCTTTGAAATTTCTTCTGTTACACTGCCCGATGTCCGTCAGCTAAACGTTCCCAATGCTGTCTTGACCGGTCACAAAATGTCCTTAAGTAGTTAAATCTGGTCATGTGACCGGCTCCCAGAGGCATTTTATTCTTTAGGAGAGAAAAACGCTTGACTGACGTCATCGCTCATTTTTCTATTTCGTATCCAATCAGGATCCAGAATTTTGCTTTTCACACTGACTTGTGAAATTTGCCATGGTTTGGGGTTTTCCAAAATGTTTTTAGTCGTTTGAATTCACTTTTGCGGGTGTGCAATTTTACTTTGTATGTTCTAGTTGTTTTTTTTTTCAAAATGCTTTTAATTTTTAATTCCTTATTTACCTCTTTTTCCTAAACCAGGGGAATTTTCAATCATCAGCGAACATCATGAACACAACGCAGAATAATACACAACATACAATATCCGAAGCTTACTTGACAACAAACAAGCACATGTCGTAAGCCTACCAAAGAAGCAAATAAAAGAACTCTTCGAAAATGTAAATCTTTTACAAGCTTTCGTAGAAACTTGACACCCATTCACGTACGCAGAGAAAAAGGACATTTATGAATATACATCATCATGCACCCTTTTTTTTTTGTACTATCCATTTTTATTTGTTCAGGGAACAACTTATGTAGATTTATCATATAATAATTCTGCTTGCTCCTTCCTTAGTCAGTTAGTTACTTAGTTACTCCGTCCGTTATGCCATTGAAGAAAGATAACACACTTACTCTCTACACTAGTTTTTCCTTCCCCTCTATCTTTTTATAAACACTACTCTCCTCAGCCTTTCTCTCGCCGTTGCCAAACAGAAGTGTAGTAAAAAGTGAGAGAGTAGGAGGAGAGAGCCTATAGCATTACCGTAGCAGTAGCAGCTTAAGCTGGTGGTTGTAGTAGTAATTTTGTGCTTATGTGTGTGTACTGTACAATATAGTAAAAATAGATAGGTTTGTTGTATCCCGCGACTTAATAACGAAATTTCTGGGCTCTACACCCTTGGCTATTGTTCAGTTGGTCTTGTCTGTTTACAATGGACACAATAGAGCGTACAGTATTTTGGTTATGGTCTCTGTGCATACGCCGCTTAATATAATATAAGATTACAGTAAAGTAGCTTCTATGGACATTACTTTTATAGATATTTTGGTTATGGTCTGTGCATACGCCGCTTAATATAATATAAGATTACAGTAAAGTAGCTTCTATGGACATTACTTTTATAGATATTTTGGTTATGGTCTGTGCATACGCCGCTTAATATAATATAAGATTACAGTAAAGTAGCTTCTATGGACATTACGTTTATAGATATTTTGGTTATGGTCTGTGCATACGCCGCTTAATATAATATAAGATTACAGTAAAGTAGCTTCTATGGACATTACGTTTATAGATATTTTGGTTATGGTCTGTGCATACGCCGCTTAATATAATATAAGATTACAGTAAAGTAGCTTCTATGGACATTACGTTTATAGATATTTTGGTTATGGTCTGTGCATACGCCGCTTAATATAATATAAGATTACAGTAAAGTAGCTTCTATGGACATTACTTTTATAGATATTTTGGTTATGGTCTGTGCATACGCCGCTTAATATAATATAAGATTACAGTAAAGTAGCTTCTATGGACATTACTTTTATAGATATTTTGGTTATGGTCTGTGCATACGCCGCTTAATATAATATAAGATTACAGTAAAGTAGCTTCTATGGACAAAACAAAATATATATCTCTCACTACATATCTCTTCATCGTTTGATAATTTCATAACAATCTGCTATGCAATACGATTTTCGTGTTTCATCGTTTTCTTTTCTCTCGAATGTTTACTTTCTTTATTTCATTGATTTTATATTCTAATCATTTTACAACTCGTTCTTAGAAAAAAAAGTTTTTCATCATTGCTTTCTAATTAATAATTACGGTCTTTAATTAACAAAATCATTTCCTGCTGATCTGAACAATAATCCTATCTCGCCACCCTCATCTGGATAAGCAGCCATATTGGCGACTGCTTCTTACCGATAGGGGGCGCTAAAGTTCTATTAAATGGCTGACGTATCGAGACCAGACGATTTTGACAACACACCTCGCTGCGAAAATATTTTTTGGTGCGTAATTAATAAGCAAATTCTTTTAATTATGAACGCTATTGAAATAAAATGGACGTTCATTCGATTATTTATTTTTCTTTTACTACGAAAAAAAAAGACGAGTATTTTTAGCTTGTCATTTAATACAAATTTCGATCCAAAACATTCTCCTTCTATCAGCCGTGTTTTATCGGGACGATGGTGATCATGGCTCTCCACAATTTCCAGTCTTAATTAATTTTGTCTTTTTGTTATCTCTCTTAAACCTTGTTTCGCTACCCATTTAGTCAAGCCCATTCTTCTTCTTCTATGTGCTATGTTCCTTCAGGACGTTGGCGATCATGGCTCTCCACAATTTCCTGTCATTTGTAGCTCTTAATTTTGTCTTTTTATCGCTCTTAAACCTTGTTCCGCTACCCATTTAATCAAGCCCATTCTTCTATGTGCCAAGTCCCTTCAGGATGTTGGCGATCATGGTTCTCCACTGTTTCCTGTCATTTGTAGCTCTTAATAAATTTTGTCTTTTTGTTATCTCTCTTAAACCTTGTTCCGCTACCCATTTAATCAAGCCCATTCTTCTTCTTCTTCTTCTTTTTCTTCAATGTGCCATGTCCCTTCAGGACGTTGGTGATCATGGTTCTCCACAATTTCCTGTCATTCGTAGCTTTAAAAAAATTGTCTTTTTGTTATCTCTCTTAAACCTTGTTTCCCTACCCATTTAGTTAAGCCTATTCTTTTTCTCCTATGTGCCATGTCCCTTCAGGACGTTGGTGATTATGGTTCTCCACAGTTTTCTTCCATTTGTAGCTCTTAATAAAGTTTGTCTTTTTGTTATCTCTCTTAAACCTTGTTCCGCTACCCATTTAGTCAAGCCCATTCTTTTTCTTCTATGTGCCATGTCCATTCAGGACGTTGGCGATCGTGGTTCTCCACAGTTTTCTGCCATTTGTAGCTCTTAATAAAGTTTGTCTTTTTGTTATCTCTCTTAAACCTTGTTCCGCTACCCATTTAGTCAAGCCCATTCTTTTTCTTCTATGTGCCATGTCCCTTCAGGACGTTGGCGATCGTGGTTCTCCACAGTTTTCTGCCATTTGTAGCTCTTAATAAAGTTTGTCTTTTTGTTATCTCTCTTAAACCTTGTTCCGCTACCCATTTAGTCAAGCCCATTCTTTTTCTTCTATGTGCCATGTCTCTTCAGGACGTTGGCGATCGTGGTTCTCCACAGTTTTCTGCCATTTGTAGCTCTTAATAAAGTTTGTCTTTTTGTTATCTCTCTTAAACCTTGTTCCGCTACCCATTTAATCAAGCCCATTCTTTTTCTTCTATGTGCCATGTCCCTTCAGAACGTTGACGATCGTGGTTCTCCACATTTTTCTGCCATTTGTAGCTCTTAATAAATTTTGTCTTTTTGTTATCTCTCTTAAACCTTGTTCCGCTACACATTTAATCAAGCCCATTCTTTTTCTCCTATGTGCCATGTCTCTTCAGGACGTTGGCGATCATGGTTCTCCACAGTTTTCTGTCATTTGTAGCTCTTAATAAATTTTGTCTTTTTATGTCTCCTAAACCTTGTTATACCATCCATTTACTCAAATCCATTGTTCTATTTATTTTGTTCCTTCAGGACGTTGGCGATCATAGCTCTCCACAATTTTCTGTCCTTTGAAGCTTTTAATGTAATTCCTGTTTTTTTCTTCTTCTCTCTCTTTCATGATGTTTTTGTTTTCATATTCTTTCACGATCAGTAATCCTTTATATCTTGGTGGCTTTCCTGCCTTGCTTGCGGTGAAATTATCAGAAATCACTTACAGATGACAATACAACAAGAAAAAAAAAAAATAAAAAGACAACTGTACAGATATTTCAAATGATAAAGATAATTATTTGCAGATAAAGCTATATAGAAATGGTTACGCAAGGAAAGCCTAAAGAGAGAAACTTAATCACTATTAATGATGATCAAGAACAACTCTATAATATGAATATAATCATAACTCTTATTATTATAACAATAATCATAGAAAGATCCAGATATATAAAACACAGGAGAATCGATACTCCTATCTATAGGAAGATAGAGATCAAAAGCAGTAACATAATAAGCGAATGAATGGGTAAGAAGGGTGATCCCCTGGGAAATGTCAACGCGACAGTTCAATGGTGTATGTACAAACCATAATTTGTTTGAGAGAATGCTACTGGTCTTTGTGATTCAAACAGATCATTTAACTCAGGCCAATAGATCGGATCTAATTATTGTGAATGAGGAGAGAAATCCTGCCAGTAATTGGATTTCGGTAGTCCAGAGGGACAACAAAATTTAAAAAAAAAGAAAAGAAAAAGTAGATAAAGATCTCAGCCTCGCCTAAAAGCTGAGGAAGTCGTGGAAGGTGAACGTGCCCAGTTGCTACTAGTGAACAACCTTGACGTGTAAAACTAAGAAAAGGTTACTAGAGAATGAGTTGAGAAAATTCAGAAGTGAACATTGATAAAATCTTTTAGAATACTGAGGAAAATCCTGCAGAATTAAAAGAACTTGCTATAGTCTGTTCCATAGTGAAAATAAATATCTATCTATCTATCTATCTATCTATCTATCTATCTATCTATCTATCTATCTATCTATCTATCTATCTATCTCATTCTGTTCATATCTATCTATCTATCTATCTATCTATCTATCTATCTATCTATCTATCTATCTATTCATTTTGTTCATATCTATCTATCTATCTATCTATCTATCTATCTATCTATCTATCTATCTATCTCATTCTGTTCATATCTATCTATCTATCTATCTATCTATCTATCTATCTATCTATTCATTCTGTTCATTATCTATCTATCTATCTATCTATCTATCTATCTATCTATCTATCTATCTATCTATTCATTCTGTTCATATCTATCTATCTATCTATTCATTCTGTTCATCTATCTATCTATCTATCTATCTATCTATCTATCTATCTATCTATTCATTCTGTTCATATCTATCTATCTATTCATTCTGTTCATATCTATCTATCTATCTATCTATCTATCTATCTATCTATCTATCTATCTATCTATTCATTCTGTTCATATCTATCTATCTATTCATTCTGTTCATATCTATCTATCTATCTATCTATCTATCTATCTATCTATCTATCTATCTATCTATCTATCTATTCAGTCTGTTCATATCTATCTATCTATCTATCTATCTATCTATCTATCTATCTATCTATCTATCTATCTATCTATCTATCTATCTATCTATGACCAAGATATGTCTTGTATATTTGTTTTATTTACTTGACATATGGGAGCACAGTAAAGTGTTTAAAAATTTCCAGCTGATCTTGTAGCCATTTTCTGTGCTTGTTATTGAATATCATTTTCAAGTGGGTTAAATTTTAAATACTACAGAAACGATTTTACAGAAGGATGTTGTGGATATCATGGACCGAGCATGTGAGCAATGATGAGGTTCTGGAAAAGATGGAAATGAAAAGGAAACTAATACTGGACATCAGAAAAAAGCTGAAGTTCTTGGGACATGTGAGGAAGAAGGCTTGGGGAATATGATGCTCACAGATCGGATAGAAGGAAATATGGACAGGAGAAAGCTGCATGTAACATACGTGGCGTGCTTGAGGAAGTGGACGGCAGAAAGGGATTTGGATGGGGTAACAGGAGAAAGCGTGTTAAGAGCCACCAGGGATAGGAAGACGTGGAAGGCTATGATCGCCTACGTCCTGAAAGGACAGAGCACAGAAGATATATGCCAACTGTTTATAAGCAATTATAATGTGGATATAAAGTGGGGGATCAAATCTATATTATAATCAATATATAAACTGATCCCTCATTTTGTGGCCATGCTAGTTTCTATACATTTATATTCTAGAGTTATGGGCTAGAGCGGGGTTTTGGTGGTGTAACAGGAGAAAGCGTGGTAAGAGCCACTAGGGATAGGGAGATGTGGAAGGTTATGATCGCCTACGTCTTGAAGGGACACGACACATAGAAGAAAAAGACTTTAACGATCTCAGTGCCAGAATCACCAATCTCTTGCTTCTGCGCTATTCGTGTCAATTACACACACGCGCTTGCGCTCGCACACACACACACACACACACACACACACACACACACACACACACACACACACACATTATATATATATATGAATTGTTTGAACATTATTTTTATCGAGATTCGTACTTAAGTAGATATTCTGTTTTTAATTAAACAGTATTATATATTTATATCTACTGGCCTGATTATTTACGATAAATTTTTATGACAAAAATGTGTGTCATTCGGCAGGATAATTTCGTCATAAAAATTTATCGTAAATAATCAGGCCAGTAGATATAAATATATAATACTGTTTAATTAAAAACAGAATATCTACTTAAATACGAGTATCGATAAAAAATAATGTTCAAACAATTCATTTCAAATTGTCGGTTGATTATAACCAAGTTTCGTTAAAATTCGTTAATTTCCGTAACACACACACACACACACACACACACACACACACACACACACACACACACACACATATATATATATATACATTGAAATTTATGATATGTGGATATGAGTGCCTGTCTGTCTCCCTTTCTCGCTCTCTCTCACTATATATATATATATATATATATATATATATATATATATATATATATATATATTATTACGAGGATGCATTTATATAAAAAATAATATTAATAATGTCTGAAAAGATATATTAAGGGATTCTACTGAGTCGTACTTGTTAGTACAAAAAAGTTTTGATTCATGAAGTAGTCGTAAAAATAAGGAAATTAGAAATAGAGCGTTTAGAAGATTCTAGATCATTCCAGAAAATTCGAGAAAGGTCTAGATAATTCGAAAGGATTCTAGAAATGTGAAAATTAGGTGTTAGCTCCTATAAAAATAGGTTTTGGGAAGAGAGTAGTTAGTTGTTAAAAAGATTTGCTGACATTATCAACTCCGGTCCGAATCAGGATTTATATATCCAGCCGAAAGAATCTCCACTAAAAGTTGCCGACCAACTAAAACCTGAAAGAGAACCTCATGTTAAATAGATTTTTTTGACTCTTTTATTGACCAAACTAATTGTTCGTCTTTATATACACATTTCAGGATTCCCAAAAAGTATAGCACCTAAACTACTTCGCTAGATTAACTGGGTAAAGAGATTTGACACCTTACTCCCCCTTCGTAGCACTTACCCGTAACTCTGCCAGTAGTAGACTTTATGTTTTCTATTTGAATGCAGAAAGTGTATATTTGTAATATATTTTTATTTTGTGTTATTGTAAATTGAATATTTGTTTGTGATTAAGCTGTGTGTTTTGGTCAATCATTTTCGTTTTTTGTCACAACTTATAGCACGTAACAATATATATATATACATAAACTTATTTATAAATCGAACTTTGTCTGTGTGTGTGTGTATGTGTGTGTCTGTGTGTCCGTTACCTATAGACTCCGAAACGGGTGAACCGATTTTCCTGAAGATTTACACAGTTGTACTATAAGCATCTGCGAGTGTTCTTAGCTAGGATTTGTGTCGAGGTACCCCCCGATAAATATCGAAAATCGATAATCCAAACATCGGGTTATAGAAGGAGTAGTCCGATTTTAATCAAATTTGATTCACTCATAGACAAAGACATAAGAAACGATATTCAGAAGTTTCAAGATTGTAGTTGTTACAGTAGTGCCGAAAATCGATATATATATATATATATATATATATATATATATATATATATATATATATATATATATATAAAAGCTTTCATTGCACCCGAGCAACGCCGGGTTATACTGCTAGTTTATATATATATATATATATATATATATATATATATCATAGTTTAGAACATGTACAAATTACAATCTACCGCAAAGTGTACATTTTGTTTCGACATTGAAATGACAATGTCCCATTAGGTAGTAAACGCTAGGAAAACAATAGCATTTACTATCTTTTTTTTTTTTTTAATCATTTCACACCGAGCAAGGCGGAAACGCCACTGATGTACAGGGGGCTACATAAATGTAAAAAGATTAATTAGAAAAGAGTGAGGAGTACAAACTAGTTAGAAAGGAACAATAGAAAGCTGAGAAAGCAGGTGCGATGACAGATACAGAGGTGGAGAGAAAGGGAAGGGGGTGGGGAGAGAGCTAGAGTCCAGTGGTTAGTAGATGAGTATTGACTTTGCATTTAAATTTCTGGAGGTTGTAGCCGTCAGGAAAGGAAGAATATGGGAGCGAGTTCCATAGGCGGGAAGTGCGAGTGAAGAAGCTGCAGGAGTAGAATTGTCGTCTGCATTTGTGAATGGGTGGGACCCAGTTGCCAGTCTGGTTGCACGAGTAAACACCTGTTGAGGAGGCATCAGTAACTTAAGTTTGTCTGAGCAGAAGCCATGAAAGTATTTATAGAACAGACAAAGGGAGGCCACATTTCGACGATGGGGAAGTGGCTGCAGTCGAGCCGCCAGATCAGTACCTATCACATTACAGACTCTCCTTTGGAGCCTGTCAAGAGCACTGAGGAGAACGGCAGGGGCACCTGAACATAAATGGCAGCAGTACTCCATGCACAGACGGATGGTTGACTTGTATATATGCAGGATGGATTCAGGTGGAAAAAACATCCTGGATCAACATAGTGACCCAACCTTCTTCTGATCAGACACTGTCCTTTCAAAGTCGAAGCACAATGTACACTTTGTGGTAGATTGTAATTTGTACATGTTCTAAACTATAATTCATAATAAATATTCATAGCTCTATATTGTATATTAAGCACTGTTTGAAATTAATGTTTTGAATGATGTTAATATTTTCTTCCTTCCTTATTCACCTGGATATATATATATATATATATATATATATATACACACACACACACACACACACACACACACACATATATATATATATATATATATATGTCTGATTGCGTCTCCTTCGCAAACATACGAGGTATTCACACTAAATTTTACAGCGTAGAATCATTCATTTTAACAAACTCACCTGACATCTTAGCTCTCTGTGAAACTAACCTCGACCCTTCTATCCCTTCTTCTGAGTTTTAAGTTCCTGGTTAACTCCCCCTCTTCAGGAAGGATTCTAATGTCTATATACATGGGCTTGGTGTTTATGTCAGTGAACACCTTCCTCTAGCCAGGGTTACATCTCTTGAATCCCTGGAACATTCTTTCATGTTCTTACGTCTCTCACTTCTAAGCTCGGTTAGCTATCTCTTCTTCCTCTACCGCTCCCCCTCCTCCTCTGATTGTTCGGTACTTGATAGCATCTCTATCAATATCGACAAGGCCATTTCTTCTCACCCATCTGCCCATATATTTGTGTTTGGTGACTTTAACGTCCACCACACCAAGTGGCTGGAAAACTCTGTCACCGACCTTGCTGGGGTCCGCACCATGAATTTTTCAATAACCCAAGCTCTTACGCAAGTGGTGAACTGCCCCACGCGTTTCTCTAATAACCCTAACGGAAAGGACTCTTTACTAGACCTCTGCTTCACTTCCATCCCAGACACTTGCACTACCAGGCAGCTCCGCCCACTTGGAAACTCTGACCACGCCGTAGTTTCCGTCAACATCTCAATCCACTCACACTCTACCCAAGAAACCCAGACCAGCAGAATATCCTAATGCTCCCAGAGAGCAGACTGGGATTCGTTCCGAGACTTCCTCTGTGACGTCCCCTGGACCAACGTTTCGGTCTTCCTGTCGAAGACTGTGCCTCCGACGTCTCCTCTTGGATTAAGGCTGGCATCGATGCTTTCATCCCTGCCAGGAAATTCCAGCTTAAATCAAATTCGTCTCCCTGGTTCTCCTGCCAGGAAATTCCAGCTTAAATCAAATTCGTCTCCCTGGTTCTCTCCCGCTTGCTCGGCTGCCATTGCCCACCGGAACCATTTCTTCCGGCTCTATCGTAGCCACTCGTCGAACCAAAACAGGTGCCTTTTCGCCTCAGGTTCGTAATAAGTGTAAAAAAGTACTGAACAAAGCTAAGATTGTGTTTGATGCTAGAATGAAGCAATGCATAGCATCCTGTAAGTTCGGCGCAAAAGATTACTGGCGACTCTGCAAAAGCGTGCTCAACAAGAGTAAGACTTCAATATCCCACTAATCAATGAATTTGAGGTTCTCACCTCCCCAGCGGACAAGGCTGAATGCTTTGCTCGTAGATTCTCCACCAATTCGACACCGGACTCGTCAGGAGTACCTATACCCTACTTCCCACCTAGAACTAAGGCTTAACTGAATAACGCCCACATTATACCCTCGCTGGTCTCTAAGATAATCTCAAAACTTGACCCTCACAAAGCGAGCGGTGGGGACGGAATCTCAGTCATAGTCCTGAAGAAATGTGCCCCAGAACTCTCCTCTGTCCTCTCTAAACTCTATAACTTCTGCCTATCTGCTTCCTGCTTTCCTGCCTGTTGGAAGTCCTCGTCTGTAGTTCCTATATTTAAGAATACTGGCGAACCCTCGCACTCTGCTAATTACCGCCCTATCAATCTCCTTCCGATCTTCGGCAAAGTTTTCGAAGCCATTATCAACGCCAAGGTGATTCAGCATCTCACAGCCTACAGGCTCCTCTCGGACAAACAGTACAGTTTCCGCTTCAACAGGTCTACTGCTGATATGCTAACGACCATTACCGAGTACATATACCAGGCTCTCGACAAGAATGGCGAAGCCCGAACCGTTGCCTTGGATATCTCCAAAGCGTTCGACAGAGTCAGGCATGACTTTTATGCAAACTACGGAGCTACGGTATAACTGGACATTTGTTTGAACTAATCCAGTCATTCCTCTCTAACCGCACATTGAAGGTAGTATTAAACGGACAAGCCTCACAAAACTACCATACGAACGCGGGCGTCCCTCAAGGCTCTATCCTATGTCCCACGCTCTTTCTGATCTACATTAATGATCTCCCCGATGCCATTAGATCCCAAGTAGGCATGTATGCCGATGACACCACAATTTACTCTCGCCTCGATCATAAACCCGCTGTGGGCGACAAAGCGAACCTCGCTGCCGAGCTTGAAAAGTACCTCCAATCCATAGTGGACTGGGGTAGGAAATGGCTCGTAAATTTCAATGCTTCCAAAACGAAGCTGCTATCAATTAACCACCATAAACAATCGCACCTACCTCCCATTAGCATGGAACAGGCTTGCCTCCCAGAGAGTAAAACACTACGCCTCCTTGGCCTTACACTCTCGGCGGACCTCAAATGGAATGACTATATCGAATCCATTGCTAAATCCGCCGCTATGAAAGTCGGTTCTCTGTGCAGGGCCCGGAAGTTTTTCCCTTCTGAATCTATCCTGCACGTATATAAATCTACCATACGCCCGTGTATTGAATACTGCTGCCACATCTGGTCGGGTGCCCCTGCTACTCTCCTCGTGCTTCTTGACAAAATACAACGGAGAATCTGTAACGTGATCGATACTCACTTGGCCAACAGGCTGCAACCACTCTCTCACCGGCGTGACGTGGCTTCCCTGTGCCTCTTCTGTAAATACTTTCACGGCTTCTGCTCCGATGAACTTAGATCATTGGTGCCGCTTAGGTACGAATTTACACGAGATACTAGATTAGCAACTATATCCCACCCTTTTACAATGAAACAGATAAGATGTAACCGTAATTACTACTCCAATAGCTTCCTTTCTCGCGCTTCCCGCCCGTGGAATTCCCTTCCACATGTCTGCTTTCCCGACAGCTACAATCTCCAGGAGTTTAAATGTAAGGTCAATAGACACCTCCTATCACACTAACTTTCATCTATTCTCCCAACACTCTCACAATCTACCCAACCCTAATTCTCGGTATCCTTACCCATCTATCACCCTCCTTCTGACATCTCCTATATCTAACCATTCTTTCTCACCATTCCACCCCCGCCCATGTAGCCCCCTGGTGGTAGTGAAATGTCTTGCTCGGGGGTGAAACGATTAAAAATAAAAAGTCACAAAAGACCCTCTTCCACTTTGGCAGGGGTCAAACTTACGTTCAGGTCAACACATACTTAGATAAACGACATATCAAAGCAGACTGATATAATCAGACCGTAAAAATCTCAACTATCAGTCACACATATAAACACCATAATCACACACACACACATACATGCTTATGATGTTTCTAAGTGAATTTGATGCTATAGGGATATGGTTACTGTTTATTAATTTGGCCTAGTGTGATACATAATCAAACTTATAGGTTTATTCACTTTTCCTCAGAAGGTTGTCAGCAGGTTGGAATGTGTGGAAGATGACTGGAAGAGTAAAATATGCATTTTGCATGTTAAAATAGAAGTTTATTAATAGGAAAGAATAACACGAATTGTAGCTGTTAATGTTCAATGAGAATGTTAAGATCATATTGGTAACTTGTTGGAAAGAGTTTATGCGTATGTATGTATGTTAACATTGAGTAGAATGGTTGAGAATGAAGAAGAAGAACAAGAAGAAGCAAAAGGAATCAGCACACAAGAAAGAAGGAGAAAGAGAACGCATATGCAACATGACCTTACGTCCGGTCAGGTTGACTTGAAGTTTCTTTCGTTACATTTTAGTGTGTCGTCTCTCTCGCTGCTCCCATCTGACTGATTGGCTGACACTGATCGAATCCTTTATAGCCATTTAGTTTTTTCGCACTGGATCGCTAAATCTTCTGGGTCTTTCAATTCGCTCCCATTGGTCAGAAACTCAGTTTAACACCTACTTGCGAAATCCGGTTTTAACTTTTTCTTTAAGCAAGTGGTCAATCCTTTTTCTATTCAGCAAAGCTAGGATTTGACACGTCATTGTGAAGTTTTGTAAAAGTGAAGAAGAAAGTTGCTTTTAATTCTTAATTTCCTATTCACTACAAAGATTTGTCCTCTTTGTAATTGCTATGCATTTGGTTTTTGTAGAAAATATTAATGTTGTTGTTTTCTTCCGTTGTTATTTATCACGTTTGAAAGAAAAAGTCTATTATGGTTGTCAATAAGGGGGTCAGGGAAGCCGTTGTTCACAAAGATGAATTCTCGTTCTCTCTCAAATGAAAATTTTTAATAACAGCAATTTTATGTTTAAGAGGAGACTTATATCTGTAAAAGTGACGTGGGTGGACGTTGTGTAAGTGTTTGTTTGATAGATTCGAATTAGCGTCTGTATTTTGCGGTCTAGCTCGACGGGAGTTGCGCTCAGATGTAGATCAAAATTTTAGAATGCTAACGACAACTTGAAATCTTTCAGAAAGCCAAAATTAGGAGTGGAAAAATATATATTATCACCCCACAAAGTCAGGGATCAGTTTATATATTGATTATAATACAGAATCAATCACCTCACTTTATATTATATATATCTATATATGTTGCCCCTCCCCTCCCGCCCTAATTCAGTAGAAACATTTTACATTGTTATCTTTATCTATAAAAGTGATGAAGGTAGATGTTGTGTAAGTATTTGCTATGTAAATTCATCATAGATTTACTTATTCTTATTATTCATTAAACTACTCGAGTAAAACCGGGCTAAACTGCTAGTATATATATATATATATATATATATATAAGTGACTAGGGTGGACGCTGTGTAAATATTTGCTATGGAAATTCATAATATGTTTTTTATTCTTATTATTCCTTAAACTACCCGTGTGAAACCGGGCTAAACTGCTAGTCTATATCTATAAAAGTGACTAGGGTGGACGTTTTGTAAGTATTTGCTATGTAAATTCATCGTATGTTTTTTTAAATTTTTATTATTCCTTAATTCCCAAGTAGTTACCCAAGTTAAACCAGGTTAAGCTGCTAGTCTATCTCTATAAAAGTGATGAGGGTGGACGTTTTGTAAGTATTTGCTATGTAAATTCATAGTATGTTTTTTTAAATTTTTATTATTCCTTAATTCCCAAGTAGTTACCCAAGTTAAACCAGGTTAAGCTGCTAGTCTATCTCTATAAAAGTGATGAGGGTGGACGTTTTGTAAGTATTTGCTATGTAAATTCATCGTATGCTTTTTTTTATTTTTATTATTCCTTAATAACCAAGTAGTTACCCAAGTAAAACCGGGTTAAACTGCCAGTTGACCAATAAAATTAAGGTGACTAGAATTTTTACTTGTGTTTTTTTTTTTATATAATGAAGTCGTGAAAATACTATTACAAAACTCCATGAGAACATTCAAGAATGGGAATTTATTTTTTTTGGCTAAGCTCTTATGTGAAGTTGAGGACATCATTTTTTTTAAATGTAGTTTTTGTTTTTGTTTTTGTTGTCAGCTAAAATGAAAATATTGTCTAAGTAGCGGACGTATATTTTCTGTTTGGTAGCTTCAATGAATGCTGGACAATACCATCAAAGATGAAGGAAAAACTTGAAACAACTGAAATGTGGTTCTACAGAAGGATGATGCAAATATCATAGATCGAGCATGTGAGCACTGATGAGGTCCTAGAAATGATGGAAACAAAAAGGAAATTAATGCTGAGCATCAGGAAGAGACAGCTAAAGTTTCTGGGACACGCAATGAGGAAGGAGGGCTTGGAGAATCTGATACTAACAGGCCAGATAGAGGGAAAAAGAGACAGGGGAAAGCAACGGATAACATATTTGAAGGACCTGATCAGGTGGATTACAGAACGAGGATTGCACGGTGTAACAGGAGAAGGCGTACTCAGAGCCACCAGGGATAGGGAAACGTTGAAAGTCATGATCGCCTACGTCCTTAAGGAACAGGACACATAGAAGAAGAACTTTTTTAAAAATTGTGTTTTCTACTTGAGGCATATAAAAATTAGGGAAGCATGGATGAAGTTGGTTTTCCAAAATTACTCTGTTAGTTTGCGTGTAAATATTGCCGTTATTGTCGTAAAAAGGAATTTTGGTGGGTCAGTCGATCAAATTTTTTTGAGAGTATTATAATTGATAGACGGTGGTGAGATTGAATTAAGTTTATATACGGAATTAATGGTTATATCGATGGTTTCAGCGACAGGGAAATTACTAAATAAGTTTTCAATGTCGTGTGCCTGGATTAGGTGGAATGGATTTAAGAATTTGAAGGAATTCGTGAGTTGACTTAATACGATAATTACTAGATAGGTATTGTGGTGCAGTGGATATCGGCTCGGAACGAGAAATCGGGGATCCGAGTTCGAATTCCAGCTGAATTCATTGCATTCACTTACGCGCAAATATCCTTGGGAAAGGTATTAATCCGTCTCTTCCTTCGAGTTATGGGTTAAATAACAGGACAGATTGGGTTCTATATCCTTGGTCAGCAACCAGTCTACCGCAGAAAGCAATGGAAACCTACTGCGAGATAATCTTCTGTCCAGTCAGTCATGTCTCTTTTGAGACATGATCGCCCATTGCGTGTATCACGTATGGCACTTAACTGACTGACTGAATATAATAGTTAGAAACATGATTAAGGCTTCTACTGGTCATAAAGTGGGGGCTCGTTTTTCTATTGTTATGAAGTAATAAACTGATCCCCTCTAATTACTACTTGATAATATAATACATATCTTCTCCCTCTAGCCATGAGTCAAATAACAGAACAGATTGGGTTCCATAGTTTCGGCTGGCAACCATTCTACCGCAGAAAGCAATGGCGACCTACTGTGAGATAATCTTCTGTCCAGTCAGTCATGTCACTTTCGAGACATGATCGCCCAAGCGTGTATCACGTATGGCACTTAACTGACTGACTGAATATAATAGTTGGAATAATGATTAAGGCTTCTACTCGTCATAAAGTGGGGGATCAGTTTATTACTTCATAACAATAGGAAACCGATCCTCCACTAATTACTACATAATAATATAATACATTTCTTTCCACTCTACCTATGAGTCAAATAACAGGACAGATTTGGTTCTATAGCCTTGGCTGGCAACCAGTCTACCACAGAAAGCAATGGCAACCTACTGCGGGATAATCTTCTGCCCAGTTAGTCATGTCTCTTTGGAGACATGATCACCCAAGCGTGTATCACGTATGGCACTTAACTGACTGATGGGGTGATAGTATCATCCAGGAATTTTGACAATTGGTATGTGTGTTGGGATCTGAGAAATAATAGGTCGTAATGAGTATCCAGGTTTGAGTATTTAAACGTTACCGTATAAGTATCCAAGTTGATATTCGCATATAATTTTGTTAATTTTCAAGGATCTTACGAAGGCATTGTTAGATGTCATGAGTTTATTAACGTATGTCTTTAGATTTTCGGTGGGGTTATAATTTAGTCTTTTGAATTTTTATTGGTCATCGAGGAAGTGCTGTAATTTTTTTCTGGTAAAGTGTTCTAACCGAAGACGGAAAGTGCAACAGAGAGATCCAAAGGCGAATTGGCATGGCGAAGGACGCGTTCCAGAAACTGAGTAAAGTATTAAGATACAGGAAACGTTCACTAGAAACAAAGAAAAGAGTACTAGATTGCTATGTGATGTCATTTCTTCAATGTGGCAATGAATGTTGGACAATATCAACAAAGATAAAGGGAATACTTGAAGCAACTGAAATGTGGTTCTACAGAAGGATGCTGCGAATATCATGGATCGAGCATGTGAGCAATGACGAGGTGTTGGAAAGAATGGAAACGAAAAGGAAATTAATATTGAGGGTCAGGAAGAGACAACTGAAGTTCCTGGGACAAGCAATGAGGAAGGAGGGCTTGGAGAACCTGATACTAACAGGCCAGATAGAGGGGAAAAAGAGACAAATGGAAGCAACGAATACCATATTTGAAGGACCTAATCAGGTGGATGACGAAACGGGGATTGCGAGATGTAAAAGGAGAAAGCGTGCTAAGAGCCACAAGGGATAGGGAAACATGGAAAGCCATGATCGCCTATATCCTGAAAGGACAAGGCACATAGAAGAAGATATATGCCAACTGTTTATAAGCAATTATAATGTGGATATAAAGTGGGGGATCAAATCTATATTATAATCAATATATAAACTGATCCCTTATTTTGTGGCCACGCTAGTTTCTATACATTTATATTCTAGATTTATGGGCTAGAGCGGGGTTTTGGTGGTGTAACAGGAGAAAGCGTGCTAAGAGCCATCAGGGATAGGGAGACGTGGAAAGCCATGATCGCCTACGTCCTGATAGGACAACGCTCATAGAAGAAGATGAAGAAGAAGAAGAAGAATTCAATTTATCCACAGTTATGCAAGTGTGAGATTTATCGGTTTGTCGGATGATGATGTTGGGGATTGTTTCTTAGTTGTTTAGCCGCAGTTGCATGTCTTGTTGGGATATTGTGGCAGGTGTTGCGTGGAGAACTGTCTTTTAGGCGTTCAGCCTTGAGGAGATCTCTAAGATTTGGGTGGAGTTTTATTAGTTTTACAGTTCTTTTTCCGCCTGAATCCATCTAGCACATATACAAATCAACCATTCGACCGTGCACGGAATACTGTTGTCATATCTGGTCAGGCGATCGTGCTGTTCGTCTCAGTGTTCTCGACAGGCGCCAAAGGAGAAACTGCAATGTGGTTGGTCCCGACCTGGCAGCTCGACTCCAGCCACTTTCTCACCGGCGTGACGTAGCTTCTATATTCTTGATTTTTTACAAATATTTTCATGGTTTCTGCTCCGACGAACTTAGGTCACTAGTGCCTCCTCTACAAGAATTTACTCGTGCAACCAGACTGGCAACAAGGTCCCACCCTTTTACAGTTAAATCGACCAAATACAGGCGACAATTCTATTTCATCAGCTTCTGTTCTCGCGCTTCTCACCTGTGGAACTCCCTTCCATATTCTTGCTTTTCTGACGGTTACAACCTTCAGGAATTTAAATGCAAAGTCAATTCCTGTCTGTTATCCACTTGACTCCTTTCCTTTCTACATCACCCTGTATATCTTGTTCTTTTCCTTTCTCTCTACCTTCGCGAATGTCATCACACCTGTGTTCCCATCCTTCTCTTGTCCTTTCTCTAACACCCACTGTAGCTGGTTTGTCTTTCTATTCCCTCTCCTCCTGCCTAAAATTTTAATTCTCTTATGTAGCCCTCTGTGCATCAGTGGCGGTACCGCCTTGTTTGGGGTGAAAAGATAAAAAAAATCCTGTTTGCGTAATGACTGGCGTAAGATTTCTATTTCAGTTTAGTTGGATTTCATTTAAACACACGGAGAACTACCAATCTCCACTCACCACATACTTGTTGATAACACAAATATAGTATCATCCACATGCAAAAAGAGACTAAGGATAATGGAAGTATTATTAATAAAAAAGAAGAAAAAAAACAACACTTAATAATGTTAACTATGAACACAGCAACAATATGTGGACCGTGTTCGGAATAAAAAAAAAAATAGATGGCTCTAAACACACATAAACATTACACATATTCAATAACATGTAAAACAAAATCCATCCTCCATAATGGATGAAAGTATTGCCAAAAGCGTTCGGTAAAACGAAACATTTGTGCCATTTTTATATAATTTCTGTTCTGAAAAGATAAAATCATATGATAACATGAAAAAAATACATAAAAACTTAACTATAATACCTTGTCTGTCATTTCCAATAAAACCTACATACATACATACATACATAAACACACACACACACACACACACACACACACACACACACACACACACACACACACACACACACACACACACACATATATATATATATATATAAAATAAAATAAATTTCGATGGATGTTCAAATCAGTTGTATGGCCATTTCTACATGAAATCCCTAAGAGAAATTTCACGCATCATCGGCAACTTTTTATTTCAAAATAAAGCAAGATATATTACTGGCGGAAGTTAAAAATATATATATATATATATACATATACATCACAGAAAAATTAAAAAGGTGGGATTAAAAGAAAGTAGACAGAAACCAATGTCTATTTTTAGATTTTTGGAAAACCTTACTTTTAAACTGAGTTGTAAGTTAAAATTTAGTCTTGTCTGGCTCTAAGAAAAGAGAAGAAAAGAAAGAAGTGGGAAGGGGTTGTTGATAGGGAAGTAAGTCCAGAAAAAAAAGAAAAGGAAAGAAAAAGGAAAAAAAGAAAAGATTAAAAAAATTAATCTCCATAGAAACGTTAACAGACGTGTTGACAAATTTTGTTTTAAACCTAATTAATAATTGGCTCTGTAATTTAAATATTAATTACACTCAGCCCTCCACTTTGATCAGTTTGAATATTAATGTAATCAATATTAATTAGGATCGGTTCTTTGGGATTTACCTTACTGTTTTTCGTTTTGGATTAAAGTTTTATACACACACACACACACACACACACACACACACACACACACACACACACACACACACACACATATATATATATATATGCTCTCATTATGATTGAGCTCTCTGGAGAGAAAAACTTTAAAATCACCTACCACGTCTGCGATTTACGAGTTACTCTTCAGCAAAGAACTGAGTTCTTCCTTCAACTTCTGTGTGTATACACCGCTTATATACAACACGCTAAAATTTCCCTTCTCTCATTCGATGCGCCAATGGCTTAGAGAGTAGAGACTCCAACTGACACCAAAATTTCGATCCCGGCTTGAAGCAAGTGGAAGTCTAGCCAAACTGATGAGCTGTCATACAGCGAAACAGAGTTGTAAGTGATTGACTAATACCTTATAATCTGATTACGATTGAGCTCTCTAGAGAGAAAAATGTTTTAAAAAGTTACCACTTGTGTGATTTACACGTTACTCCCCAGTCCTGAATTGAGTTCTCCCGGTGGTTGGCGTTTGTATACACCGCATATATATAACACGCTAAGATTTCCCTTCTCTTATTCCATGTGCCTATGGCTTGGGGGGGTAGGCACTCCGACAGACATCAAATCGATCAAGTTTCAATCCTGGATGTTTAGTGAATGTCTAGCCACACTGATGAGCTGTGATACGGCGAAACAGGCTTCTATGTGAATGACATATATATATATATATATATATATATATATATATATATATATATATATATAACTCATAAAATTACATATGTCGTATGGCCACTTCAACAAGTAAAAATCTCACTTCTTCAGCGATAAAATTCTTTATTATGCAAATATAGGACAAAATTCCGGAAGTTTACTAAAAAGGAAATTTATACACCGGAAGTTTAGATGAAAGAAGATAAAATAAGATAAAATAAGAAAGATTATTTTTTTTTTGGAGTAAATTTCCGGTATATGAATTTTGTCTTGTATGTGCATAATAAAGAATTTTCTTGCGGAAGTATAACCCGACACCCAGGGTGTGTCTTGACCAGTATAACTAGTCCCCCACGTTATGTTTGTTTTCATCTCGGACCAGCGGAAGTAGGACTGCTCGTTAACTCCTGGCTAGATTGGCCCTTAATCGACCCTGGTGAAATTCGAACCCGGGCTTCATAGTCAGTAAATGATCGTTCTAACTATTCAGCCATATGTTCTCATTACGACTGAGCTTTCTGGAGAGGAAAATTTTAAAAGCATTTACCACTTCTGCAATTTACGCGTTACTCTTCAGCAATGAATTAAGTCATCTAGTCATCTTATATATAACACGCTAAAATTTTCCTTCTCTCATTCTATGCGCCTATGGCTTAGGGGGTACCGACTCCGACTGACACCAAATCGGTCGAGTAGATGTCTAGCCACACTGATGAACTGTGATACAGCAAAACTGACTTGAATTGACAAATATATATGTACAAGTATAGGGTAGGTATTGGTGGAATCAAATTCCGTATCCAAAAAGAAAAAAGAAACACTATTCTTCAAAAGTGCTCAATACAAAGTAGAGCGAATGATATTTATTTAGAATTTATAACATAAATATGTTATAATATCACTACAAAAATAGCCATTTTGTTTCGACACTAACTGTGTCTTATCAAGTGTTGATGATGTTTTCAAGTTTTGAAAGGTGCAAAAATAGCCAAACTCCTTTAATTAGGGAGATATTATTGGCTAGTTTTGAAACTTTTAAAACTCTTCAGTTAGTGTCGAAACAAAATGGCTATTTTTCTAGTGGTATTATAACATATTTATGTTATAAATTTTCTCGCCCTCTCTCTCTCTCTCTCTCTATATATATATATATATATATATATGTAGTGTACTGAGGCAGCAAATAATTTTCTAAACATATACTGTTAAATAAAAGAGACAATGAATGTCTATTATGTTTTATCATGAGCCGTTCTAAACCTATACTGTTAAATATAAGAGACAATGAATGTCTATTATGTTTAATCATGAGCCGTTCTAAACCTATACTGTTAAATATAAGAGACAATGAATGTCTATTATGTTTAATCATGAGCCGTTCTAAACCTATACTGTTTAATATAAGAGACAATGAATGTCTATTATGTTTAATCATGAGCCGTTCTAAACCTATACTGTTGAATATAAGAGACAATGAATGTCTATTATGTTTAATCATGAGCCGTTCTAAACCTATACTGTTGAATATAAGAGACAATGAATGTCTATTATGTTTAATCATGAGCCGTTCTAAACCTATACTGTTTAATATAAGAGACAATGAATGTCTATTATGTTTAATCATGAGCCGTTCTAAACCTATACTGTTGAATATAAGAGACAATGAATGTCTATTATGTTTAATCATGAGCCGTTCTAAACCTATACTGTTAAATATAAGAGACAATGAATGTCTATTATGTTTAATCATGAGCCGTTCTAAACCTATACTGTTGAATATAAGAGACAATGAATGTCTATTATGTTTAATCATGAGCCGTTCTAAACCTATACTGTTGAATATAAGAGACAATGAATGTCTATTATGTTTAATCATGAGCCGTTCTAAACCTATACTGTTAAATATAAGAGACAATGAATGTCTATTATGTTTAATCATGAGCCGTTCTAAACCTATACTGTTGAATATAAGAGACAATGAATGTCTATTATGTTTAATCATGAGTCGTTCTAAACGTCGGATTTTGGTTTTAATTTCAGTTGAAAATAAAGACAAAAAATTCTCCAACAAAATTTACATTACATTGCATTTGAATACATGGTTTTGTTGTCATTTCGCGCTATCACGCGGTGTGACGTCATAAAACCGCATTGCAAATTTGCGAACTGCGTTTGTTATTTTTGGTAACTATTGCCGTTGTCTAGAGGAGTTTTATGTCAACACAAAATAAAATCGTCGGTGATGGTGGATGTTATTGAATTACCACCTTATTAAGCTCTCTGAAGATGGCTCATGCGAGCCGAAAGCTTCGAACCAAATTAATAAAAAACTATCCAAATGTTGGAGAATTTTTTTTCCAACTGAAATTAAAGCCAAAATACTACATTTAGAACTGCTCATGATTAAACATAATAGACATTAATTGTCTCTTATATTTAGCAGAATATATATATATATATATAGTGTATCGAGGCAGCAAATAATTTTCTAAACATATGCTGTTAAATATAAGAGACAATGAATGTCTATTATGTTTAATCATGAGCCGTTCTAAACGTCGTATTTTGGCTTTAATTTCAGTTGAAAATAAAGACAAAAAATTCTCCAACATTTGGATAATTATTTATTGATTTGCTTCTAAGCTTTCGGCTCACATGAGTCATCTTCAGAGAGGTTATTTAGACTGAAATATTATAATATCCACCATCACTAACGATTTTATTTTGTGTTGACATAAAACTCCGCTTGGCAACGGCAAGATGGCTCATGTGAGCCGAAAGCTTAGAAGCAAATCAATAAATAATTATCCAAATGATGGAGAATTTTTGTCTTTATTTTCAACTGAAATTAAAGCCAAAATACGACTTTTAGAACGGCTCATGATTAAACATAATAGACATTCATTGTCTCTTATATTTAACAGCATATATATATATATATATATATATGCTGAGGTAAAATTTGCGTGCTATAGGTGTTAATGAATAAGTTTAAGAGGTCCTGTTTAGTGGTCATTTCAAGTCTGAAGCGCCCAATAAATATTGCGGAACTTGAAGAATTAAATATGAATGCAGCAAAACTCTCCGACATCTTAATGAATCATGCAGGCATAGAATTGAAATGCCTTGAAAAAGAGGATGATATTTTGAGCACCACATATAAAACTTAAATAACTAATAAATACAATTTTCTTGTGTAATTATACTTTTAATAAATTATCCCTACCGTGCTCGACTTTTACAGCGCCTTGTAGATAGCGAGCTAGCTAGCTAGCTAGATAGATAGATATATATTAAGTTGACTGAAAAAGTAAGATAGATAGATAGACAGACAGACATTAAGTTGTCTGAAAAAGATAGATAGGTAGATAGATACATAGATATTAAGTTGACTAAAAAAGATAGATATTAAGTTGACTGAAAAAGATAGATAGATAGATAGATAGATAGATAGATAGATAGATATTAAGTTGACTGGCATAGATAGATAGATATTAAATTGACTGACATAGATAGATAGATGTTTAGTTGACTGACATAGATAGATAGATAGATAGATAGATAGATAGATAGATAGATAGATAGATAGATAGATATTAAGTTGTCTGACAAAGATAGATAGGTAGATAGATGGATATTAAGTTGTCTGAAAAAGATAGATAGATAGCTATTAAGTCGTCTGAAAAAGATAGATAGATAGATAGATAGATAGATAGATAGATAGATAGATAGATAGATATTAAGTTGACTGACATAGATAGATATTGAGTTGACTGACATAGATAGATAGATAGATAGATAGATAGATAGATAGATAGATAGATAGATAGATAGATAGATATTTATTAAGTTGACTGGCATAGATAGATAGATAGATATTAAGTTGACTGGCAAAGATAGATAGATAGATATTAAGTTGACTGGCATAGATAGATAGATAGATAGATATTAAGTTGACTGGCATAGATAGATAGATAGATAGATATTAAGTTGACTGGCATAGATAGATAGATAGATAGATAGATAGATAGATAGATAGATAGATTAGTTGACTGGCATAGATAGATAGATAGATATTAAGTTGACTGGCATAGATAGATAGATAGATAGATATTAAGTTGACTGGCATAGATAGATAGATAGATAGATAGATAGATAGATATTAAGTTGACTGGCATAGATAGATAGATAGATAGATATTAAGTTGACTGGCATAGATAGATAGATAGATATTAAGTTGACTGGCATAGATAGATAGATAGATAGATATTAAGTTGACTGGCATAGATAGATAGATAGATATTAAGTTGACTGGCATAGATAGATAGATAGATATTAAGTTGACTGGCATAGATTAATAGATAGATAGATATTAAGTTGACTGGCATAGATAGATAGATAGATAGATAGATATTAAGTTGACTGGCATAGATAGATAGATAGATAGATATTAAGTTGACTGGCATAGATAGATAGATAGATAGATAGATAGATAGATAGATAGATAGATAGATAGATAGATAGATATTAAGTTGACTGGCATAGATAGATAGATATTAAGTTGACTGGCATGGAAAGATAGATAGATATTAAGTTGACTGGCATAGATAGATAGATAGATATTAAGTTGACTGGCATAGATAGATAGATAGATAGATATTAAGTTGACTGGCATAGATAGATAGATAGATATTAAGTTGACTGGCATAGATAGATAGATAGATATTAAGTTGACTGGCATAGATAGATAGATAGATAGATATTAAGTTGACTGTCATAGATAGATAGATAGATATTAAGTTGACTGGCATAGATAGATAGATAGATATTGTTGACTGGCATAGATAGATAGATAGATAGATAGATAGATAGATAGATAGATAGATAGATAGATAGATAGATAGATATTAAGTTGACTGGCATAGATAGATAGATAGATAGATAGATAGATAGATAGATAGATAGATAGATAGATAGATAGATAGATATTAAGTTGACTGGCATAGATAGATAGATAGATATTAAGTTGACTGGCATAGATTAATAGATAGATAGATATTAAGTTGACTGGCATAGATAGATAGATAGATAGATAGATATTAAGTTGACTGGCATAGATAGATAGATAGATATTAAGTTGACTGGCATAGATAGATAGATAGATAGATATTAAGTTGACTGGCATAGATAGATAGATAGATATTAAGTTGACTGGCATGGAAAGATAGATAGATATTAAGTTGACTGGCATAGATAGATAGATAGATATTAAGTTGACTGGCATAGATAGATAGATAGATAGATATTAAGTTGACTGGCATAGATAGATAGATAGATATTAAGTTGACTGGCATAGATAGATAGATAGATATTAAGTTGACTGGCATAGATAGATAGATAGATAGATAGATATTAAGTTGACTGGCATAGATAGATAGATAGATAGATATTAAGTTGACTGGCATAGATAGATAGATAGATATTAAGTTGACTGGCATAGATAGATAGATAGATATTAAGTTGACTGGCATAGATAGATAGATAGATAGATAGATAGATAGATAGATAGATAGATAGATAGATATTAAGTTGACTGGCATAGATAGATAGATAGATATTAAGTTGACTGGCATAGATAGATAGATAGATATTAAGTTGACTGGCATAGATAGATAGATAGATAGATATTAAGTTGACTGGCATAGATAGATAGATAGATATTAAGTTGACTGGCATAGATAGATAGATAGATATTAAGTTGACTGGCATAGATAGATAGAGAGATATTAAGTTGACTGGTATAGATAGATAGATAGATATTAAGTTGACTGGCATAGATAGATAGATAGATAGATAGATAGATGGTTGATTGGCATAGATAGATAGATAGATATTGTTGGTTGGCATAGATAGATAGATAGATAATAAGTTGACTGGCATAGATAGATAGATAGATATTGTTGACTGGCATAGATAGATAGATAGATAGATAGATAGATAGATAGATAGATAGATAGATAGATAGATAGATATTAAGCGATCGAGAGACAGATAGATAGATAGATAGATAGATAGATAGATAGATAGATAGATAGATAGATAGATATTGGGTTGACTGGTAGATAGATAGATAGATAGATATTAAGTTGACTGGCATAGATAGATAGATAGATAGATAGATAGATAGATAGATAGATAGATAGATAGATATTGCTGATTGGCATAGATAGATAGATAGATATGTGTTGACTGGCATAGAAAGATAGATAGATATTGTTGACTGGCATAGATAGATAGATAGATAATAAGTTGACTTATATAGATAGATAGATAGATAGATAGATAGATAGATAGATAGATAGATATTGTTGATGACTGGCATAGATAGATAGATAGATAGTTGACTGGCATAGATAGATAGATAGATAAGTTGACTGGCATAGATAGATAGATAGATAGATAGATAGATAGATAGATAGATAGATATTGGTTAATTGGCATAGATAGATAGATAGATAGATAGATAGATAGATAGATAGATAGATAGATATTAAGTTGACTGTGTGCATAGATAGATAGATAGATAGATAGATAGATAGATAGATATTAAGTTGACTGGCATAGATAGATAGATAGATAGATAGATAGATAGATAGATAGATAGATAGATAGATAGATAGATATTAAGTTGACTGGCATAGATAGATAGATAGATATTAAGTTGACTGGCATAGATAGATAGATAGATATTAAGTTGACTGGCATAGATAGATAGATAGATATTGGTTGACTGGTACATAGATAGATAGATAGATAGATAGATAGATAGATAGATAGATAGATAAGTTGACTGGCATAGATAGATAGATAGATAGATAGATAGATAGATAGATATTAAGTTGACTGGCATAGATAGATAGATAGATATTGTGTTGACTGGGTAGATAGATAGATAGATAGATAGATATTAAGTTGACTGGCATAGATAGATAGATAGATATTGCTGACTGGCATAGATAGATAGATAGATAGATAGATAGATAGATAGATAGATAGATAGATAGATATTGGTTGATCAGTATAGATAGATAGATAGATAGATAGATAGATAGATAGATAGATAGATAGATAGATAGATATTAAGTTGACTGGCATAGATAGATAGATAGATAGATAATAAGTTGATCAATAGATAGATAGATAGATAGATAGATAGATAGATAGATAGATAGATAGATAGATATTAAGTTGACTGGCATAGATAGATAGATAGATATTATGTTGACTGGCATAGAAAGATAGATAGATATTAAGTTGACTGGCATAGATAGATAGATAGATATTGTTGATAGACGGGCATAGATAGATAGATAGATAGATAGATAGATAGATAGATAGATAGATAGATATTAAGTTGACTGGCATAGATAGATAGATAGGTAGGTTGTTGACTGGCATAGATAGATAGATAGATATTAAGTTGACTGGCATAGATAGATAGATAGATAGATAGATAGATAGATAGATAGATAGATAGATATTGCTTACTGGCATAGATAGATAGATAGATAGATAGATAGATAGATAGATAGATAGATAGATATTAAGTTGACTGGCATAGATAGATAGATAGATAGATAGATAGATAGATAGATATTAAGTTGACTGGCATAGATAGATAGATAGATAGATAGATAGATAGATAGATAGATAGATAGATAGATAGATAGATATTAAGTTGATCATAGATAGATAGATAGATATTAAGTTGACTGGCATAGATAGATAGATAGATAAGTTGACTGGCATAGATAGATAGATAGATATTAAGCTGACTGGCATAGATAGATAGATAGATAGATAGATAGATAGATAGATAGATAGATAGATATTGTTGACTGGCATAGATAGATAGATAGATAGATAGATAGATAGATAGATATTAAGTTGACTGGCATAGATAGATAGATAGATATTGTTGACTGGCATAGATAGATAGATAGATAGATATTGGGTTGACTGGCATAGATAGATAGATAGATATTGTTGACTGGCATAGAAAGATAGATAGATATTACGTTGACTGGCATAGATAGATAGATAGATATTAAGTTGACTGGCATAGATAGATAGATAGATATTAAGTTGACTGGCATAGATAGATAGATAGATATTAAGTTGACTGGCATAGATAGATAGATAGATAGATAGATATTAAGTTGACTGGCATAGATAGATAGATATTAAGTTGGCTGGCATAGATAGATAGATAGATAATAAGTTGACTGGCATAGATAGATAGATAGATATTAAGTTGACTGGCATAGATAGATGGATAGATATTGTTGATCACATAGATAGATAGATAGATAGATAGATAGATAGATAGATAGATAGATAGATAGATAGATAGATAGATAGATATTAAGTTGACTGGCATAGATAGATAGATAGATAGATAGATAGATAGATAGATAGATAGATAGATAGATAGATAGATATTAAGTTGACTGGCATAGATAGATAGATAGATATTAAGTTGACTGGCATAGATAGATAGATAGATAGATAGATAGATAGATAGATAGATAGATAGATAGATAGATAGATATTAAGTTGACTGGCATTGATAGATAGATAGATATTAAGTTGACTGGTATAGAAAGATAGATAGATATTAAGTTGACTGGCATAGATAGATAGATAGATAGATAGATAGATAGATAGATAGATAGATAGATAGATAGATAGATAGATATTAAGTTGATCAATCTCTCTCTCTCTCTCGATAGATAGATAGATAGATAGATAAGTTGATTGGCATAGAAAGATAGATAGATATTAAGTTGACTGGCATAGCTAGATAGATAGATATTAAGTTGATCATATAGATAGATAGATAGATATTAAGTTGACTGGCATAGATCGATAGATAGATATTAAGTTGACTGGCATAGATAGATAGATAGATATTAAGTTGATCAAGATAGATAGATAGATAGATAGATATTGTTGACTGGCATAGATAGATAGATAGATAGATAGATAGATAGATAGATAGATAGATAGATAGATAGATAGATATTGTTGACTGGCATAGATAGATAGATAGATATTGGTTGACTGGCATAGATAGATAGATAGATATTAAGTTGACTGGCATAGATAGATAGATAGATAGATATTAAGTTGACTGGCATAGATAGATAGATAGATATTAAGTTGATCATATAGATAGATAGATAGATATTGTTGACTGGCATAGATAGATAGATAGATAGATATTAATTGGCATAGATAGATAGATAGATATTAAGTTGACTGGCATAGATAGATAGATAGATAGATAGATAGATAGATAGATAGATAGATAGATAGATAGATAGATAGATAGATATTAAGCTGACTGAAAGAAGCTAGATAGATAGGTAGATATTAAGCTGACTGAGATAGTTAGATAGATAGATATTAAGTTGACTGGCATAGATAGATAGATAGATATTAAGTTGATTGTATATAGATAGATAGATAGATATTAAGTTGACTGGCATAGATAGATAGATATTAAGTTGACTGGCATAGATAGATAGATAGATATTGCTGACTACATAGATAGATAGATATTGTTGGCTGGCATAGATAGATAGATAGATATTAAGTTGATCATATAGATAGATAGATAGATATTAAGTTGACTACATAGATAGATGGATAGATATTAAGTTGACTGGCATAGAAAGATAGATAGATATTAAGTTGATTGGCATAGATAGATAGATAGATATTGTTGATTACATAGATAGATAGATAGATAGATAGATAGATAGATAGATAGATAGATATTAAGTTGATCATATAGATAGATAGATAGATAGATAGATAGATAGATATTGTTGACTGGCATAGATAGATAGATAGATATTGTTGATCATATAGATAGATAGATAGATAGATAGATATTAAGTTGACTGGCATAGATAGATAGATAGATAGATAGATAGATAGATAGATAGATAGATAGATAGATAGATAGATAGATATTGTTGACTGGCAGATAGATAGATAGATAGATATTGTTGATCATAGATAGATAGATAGATAGATAGATAGATAGATAGATAGATAGATAGATAGATATTAAGTTGACTGGCATAGAAGATATATATATAGATATTAAGTTGATCATATAGATAGATAGATAGATAAGTTGATCATAGATAGATAGATAGATAGATAGATAGATACGTGTTGATTGGCATAGATAGATAGATAGATAGATAGATAGAAAGAATGGGTGAGTAGATAGATAGATAAGTTGATCATATAGATAGATAGATAGATAGATAGATAGATAGATATTAAGTTGACTGGCATAGATAGATAGATAGATATTGTTGACTGGCATAGAAAGATAGATAGATATTGTTGATCAAGATAGATAGATAGATAGATATTGGTTGATCATAGATAGATCGATAGATATTAAGTTGACTGGCATAGATAGATAGATAGATAGATAGATATTAAGTTGACTGGCATAGATAGATAGATATTAAGTTGGCTGGCATAGATAGATAGATAGATATTAAGGATTGACTGGCATAGATAGATAGATAGATATTAAGTTGACTGGCATAGATAGATGGATAGATATTAAGTTGACTGGCATAGATAGATAGATAGATATTGATTGACTGGCATAGATAGATAGATAGATAGATAGATAGATAGATAGATAGATAGATAGATAGATAGATAGATAAGTTGACTGGCATGAATGAATCAGATAGATAGATAGATAGATGATAGATATTAAGTTGACTGGCATAGATAGATAGATAGATAGATAGATAGATAGATAGATAGATAGATAGATAGATATTAAGTTGACTGGCATAGATAGATAGATAGATATTAAGTTGACTGGCATAGATAGATAGATAGATAGATAGATATTAGATTGACTGGCATAGATAGATAGATAGATAGATAGATAGATAGATAGATAGATAGATAGATAGATAGATAGATAGATAGATATTAAGTTGACTGGCATAGATAGATAGATAGATAGATATTAAGTTGACTGGCATAGATAGATAGATAGATAGATAGATAGATAGATAGATAGATAGATAAGTTGACTGGCATAGATAGATAGATATTAGTTGACTGGCATAGATAGATAGATAGATATTAAGTTGACTGGCATAGATAGATAGATAGATATTAAGTTTTCTGGCATAGATAGATAGATAGATAGATAGATAGATAGATAGATAGATATTAAGTTGACTGGCATAGATAGATAGATAGATAGATAGATATTAAGTTGACTTGTAGATAGATAGATAGATATTAAGTTGACTGGCATAGATAGATAGATAGATAGATAGATATTAAGTTGACTGGCATAGATAGATAGATAGATATTAAGTTGACTGGCATAGAAAGATAGATAGATAGAGATTGACTGGCATAGATAGATAGATAGATATTAAGTTGACTGGCATTGATAGATCGATAGATGGATTGACTGGCATAGATAGATAGATAGATAGATAGATATTAGTTGACTGACAGATAGATAGATATTAAGTTGGCTGGCATAGATAGATAGATAGATATTAAGTTGACTGGCATAGATAGATAGATAGATATTAAGTTGACTGGCATAGATAGATGGATAGATATTAAGTTGACTGGCATAGATAGATAGATAGATAGACAAGTTGACTAGCATAGATAGATAGATAGATAGATAGATAGATAGATAGATAGATAGATAGATAGATAGATATTAAGTTGACTGGCATAGATAGATAGATAGATAGACAGATAGATAGATAGATAGATAGATAGATAGATAGATAGATAGATAGATAGGTAGATATTAAGTTGACTGTATAGATAGATAGATAGATATTAAGTTGACTGGCATAGATAGATAGATAGATAGATAGATAGATAGATAGATGATAGATAGATATTAGTTATTGGCATAGATAGATAGATAGATAGATAGATAGATAGATAGATAGATAGATAGATAGATAGATAGATAGATATTAAGTTGACTGGCATAGATAGATAGATAGATGATAAGTTGACTGGCATAGATAGATAGATAGATATTAAGTTATTTAGCATAGATAGATAGATAGATATTAAGTTGACTGTAGATAGATAGATAGATATTAAGTTGACTGGCATAGATAGATAGATAGATATTGATTGACTGGCATAGATAGATAGATAGATAGATAGATAGATATTGATTGACTGGCATAGATAGATAGATAGATAGATAGATATTGATTGACTGGCATAGATAGATAGATAGATATTAAGTTGACTGGCATAGATAGATAGATAGATAGATAGATAGATATTAAGTTGACTGGCATAGATAGATAGATAGATATTAAGTTGACTGGCATAGAAAGATAGATAGATATTAGGATTGACTGGCATAGATAGATAGATAGATATTAAGTTGACTGGCATAGATAGATAGATATTAAGTTGGCTGGCATAGATAGATAGATAGATATTGTTGATTGGCATAGATAGATAGATAGATAGATGGTTGACTGGCACAGATAGATGGATAGATATTGTTGATTGGCATAGATAGATAGATAGATATTGGTTGACTGTATAGATAGATAGATAGATAGATAGATAGATAGATAGATAGATAGATATTAAGTTGACTGGCATAGATAGATAGATAGATAGATAGATAGATAGATAGATAGATAGATAGATAGATATTGGTTGATCATAATAGATAGATAGATAGATAGATAGATAGATAGATAGATAGATAGATAGATAGATATTAAGTTGATCACATGGATAGATAGATAGATAGAAAGATCATATAGATAGATAGATAGATAGATATTGTTGATCACATAGATAGATAGATAGATAGATAGATAGATAGATAGATAGATAGATAGATAAATAGATAGATAGATATTGTTGACTGGCATAGATAGATAGATAGATAGATATTGTTGACTGGCATAGATAGATAGATAGATAGATAGATAGATAGATAGATAGATAGATAGATAGATATTGTTGACTGGCATAGATAGATAGATATTGTTGACTACATAGATAGATAGATAGATAGTTGTTGATCATAGATAGATAGATAGATATTAAGTTTTCTACATAGATAGATAGATAGATAGATAGATAGATAGATAGATAGATATTAAGTTGACTGGCATAGATAGATAGATAGATAGATAGATAAGTTGACTGGTATAGATAGATAGATAGATATTAAGTTGACTGGCATAGATAGATAGATAGATAGATAGGTAGATAGATATTAAGCGACTGGGTAATAGATAGATAGATAGGATATTAAGTTGACTGGCAGAAAAAGACAGATAGATATTAAGTTGACTGGCATAGATAGATAGATAGATATTAAGTGACTGGCATTGATAGATTTGGAGGATATTAAGTTGATCATATAGATAGATAGATAGATAGATAGATATTAAGCTGACTGGCATAGATAGATAGATATTAAGTTGGCTGGGTAGATAGATAGATAGATATTGTTGACTGTATAGATAGATAGATAGATATTGTTGATCACATAGATAGATGGATAGATATTAAGTTGACGACATAGATAGATAGATAGATATTGTTGATTGGCATAGATAGATAGATAGATAGATAGATAGATAGATAGATAGATAGATAGATAGATAGATAGATAGATAGATAGATAGATAGATAGGTAGATATTAAGTTGACTGGCATAGATAGATAGATAGATATTGTTAATTAATAGATAGATAGATAGATAGACAGATAGATAGATAGATAGATAGATAGATAGATAGATAGATAGATAGATAGATAGGTAGATATTGTTGATCATATAGATAGATAGATAGATATTAAGTTGACTGGGTAGATAGATAGATAGATAGATAGATAGATAGATAGATAGATAGATAGATAGATAGATAGATAGATAGATCATATAGATAGATAGATAGATAGATAGATAGATAGATAGATAGATAGATAGATAGATAGATAGATAGATAGATAGATATTGCTGATTGGCATAGATAGATAGATAGATATTGTTGACTGGCATAGATAGATAGATAGATATTGTTGACTGGCACAGATAGATAGATAGATAGATATTGTTGATTGGCATAGATAGATAGATAGATATTGTTGATCATAGATAGATAGATAGATATTGTTGACTGTCATAGATAGATATATAGATATTGGTTGACTGGCATAGATAGATAGATATTGTTGATCATATAGATAGATAGATAGATAGATAGATATTAAGTTGATTGGCATAGATAGATAGATAGATGGTTGTTGATCATATAGATAGATAGATAGATAGATAGATAGATAGATAGATAGATAGATAGATAGATAGATAGATATTAAGTTGATCAAGATAGATAGATAGATAGATAGATAGATAGATAGATAGATAGATAGATAGATAGATAGATAGATAGATAGATAGTTGTTGATCATATAGATAGATAGATAGATATTGTTGACTGGCATAGATAGATAGATAGATAGATAGATAAGTTGATCATATAGATAGATAGATAGATAGATAGATAGATAGATAGATAGATAGATAGATAGATAAATAGATAGATAGATATTAAGTTGATCATAGATAGATAGATAGATAGATATTAAGTTGACTGGCATAGATAGATAGATAGATAGATAGATAGATAGATAGATAGATAGATAGATAGATACATACATAGATAGATAGATATTGGGTTGACTGCATAGATAGATAGATAGATAGATATTATGTTGATTGGCATAGATAGATAGATAGATATTAAGTTTTTCTGGCATAGATAGATAGATAGATAGATAGATATTGCTGACTGGCATAGATAGATAGATAGACAGATAGATATTAAGTTGACTGGTATAGATAGATAGATAGATAATAAGTTGATCATATAGATAGATAGATAGATAGATATTGTTGACTGACATAGATAGACAGATAGATATTGGTTGACTGGCATAGAAAGACAGATAGATATTAAGTTGACTGGCATAGATAGATAGATAGATATTGTTGATCATATTGATAGATCGATAGATATTAAGTTGATCATATAGATAGATAGATAGATACATAGATATTAAGTTGACTGGCATAGATAGATAGATATTGGGTTGGCTGGCATAGATAGATAGATAGATATTGATCATATAGATAGATAGATAATATTGTTGACTGGCATAGATAGATGGATAGATATTAAGTTGATCAATGGATAGATAGATAGATATTAAGTTGACTGAAAGAATAGATAGATAGATAGATAGATAGATAGATAGATAGATAGATAGATAGATAGATAGATAGATAGATAGATATTGCTGACTGGCATAGATAGATAGATAGATAGACAGATAGATAGATAGATAGATAGATAGATAGATAGATAGATAGATAGATAGATAGATAGATAGGTAGATATTGCTGACTACATAGATAGATAGATAGATATTGTTGACTGGGTAATAGATAGATAGATAGATAGATAGATAGATAGATAGATAGATAGATAGATAGATAGATATTGCTGATCATATAGATAGATAGATAGATAGATAGATAGATAGATAGATAGATAGATAGATAGATAGATAGATAGATAGATATTGTTGACTGGCATAGATAGATAGATAGATATTAAGTTGACTGCGAGAGAGAGATAGATATTAAGTTGAACAGACAGATAGAGAGATAGATATTAAGTTGATCATAGATAGATAGATAGATATTGGTTGATCATATAGATAGATAGATAGATATTAAGTTGACTGTCATAGATAGATAGATAGATAGATATTAAGTTGACTGGCATAGATAGATAGATAGATATTAAGTTGACTGGCATAGATAGATAGATAGATAGATATTAAGTTGACTGGCATAGATAGATAGATAGATATTAAGTTGACTGGCATAGATAGATAGATAGATAGATAGATAGATAGATAGATAGATAGATAGATAGATAGATAGATAGATATTGTTGATCAGTATAGCTAGATAGATAGGTAGATGGTTGGTTGACTGGCATAGATAGATAGATAGATATTGCTGACTGTATATAGATAGATAGTTAGATAGATAGATATTAAGTTGATCATATAGATAGATAGATAGATATTGCTGACTGGCATAGATAGATAGATAGATATTAAGTTGACTGGTAGATAGATAGATAGTTGGTTGACTGGCATAGATAGATAGATAGATATTGGGTTGACTGGGTATAGATAGATAGATATTAAGTTGGCTGGCATAGATAGATAGATAGATAGATATTAAGTTGACTGGCATAGATAGATAGATAGATATTAAGTTGACTGGCATAGATAGATGGATAGATATTAAGTTAACTGGCATAAAAAGATAGATAGATAAGTTGACTGGCATAGATAGATAGATAGATAGATATTGTTGATTGCATAGATAGAAAGATAGATAGATAGATAGATAGATAGATAGATAGATAGATAGTTGTTGATCATAGATAGATAGATAGATAGATAGATAGATAGATAGATAGATAGATAGATAGATAGATAGATAGATATTAAGTTGACTGGCATAGATAGATAGATAGATATTAAGTTGACTGGCATAGATAGATAGATAGATAGATAGATATTGTGTTGACTGGCATATAGATAGATAGATAGATAGATAGATAGATAGATAGATAGATAGATAGATAGATAGATAGATATTAAGTTGACTGGTATAGATAGATAGATAGATAGATATTGGTTGATCATATAGATAGATAGATAGATAGATAGATAGATAGATAGATAGATAGATAGATAGATAGATAGATAGATAGATAGATATTAAGTTGACTGCGTATAGATAGATAGATATTGTTGACTGGCATAGATAGATAGATAGATATTAAGTTGACTGGCATAGATAGATAGATAGATATTAAGTTGACTGGCATAGATAGATAGATAGATAGATAGATAGATAGATAGATATTGTTGACTGGCATAGATAGATAGATAGATAGATAGATAGTTGACTGGCATAGATAGATAGATAGATATTAAGTTGACTGGTATAGATAGATAGATAGATAGATAGATAGATAGATAGATAGATATTAAGTTGACTGGCATAGATAGATAGATAGATATTAAGTTGACTGGCATAGAAAGATAGATAGATATTAAGTTGACTGCACAGAGGATATAGATAGATATTAAGTTGACTGGCATAGATAGATCGATAGATAGATAAGTTGACTGGCATAGATAGATAGATAGATATTAAGTTGACTGGTATAGATAGATAGATAGATAGATAGATAGATATTAAGTTGATCATAGATAGATAGATATTAAGTTGGCTGGCATAGATAGATAGATAGATATTGCTGACTGGCATAGATAGATAGATAGATATTATGTTGACTGGCATAGATAGATGATAGATATTAAGTTGACTGGCATAGATAGATAGATAGATATTGTTGACTGGCATAGATAGATAGATAGATAGATAGATAGATAGATAGATAGATAGATAGATAGATAGATAATGTTGACTGGCATAGATAGATAGATAGATAGATAGATAGATAGATAGATAGATAGATAGATAGATAGATAGTTGACTGGCATAGATAGATAGATAGATAGATAGATAGATAGATAGATATTAAGTTGACTGGTATAGCTAGATAGATAGATATTTATTGACTGGCATAGATAGATAGATAGATATTAAGTTGATCAATAGATAGATAGATAGATAGCTAAGTTGACTGGCATAGATAGATAGATAGATATTAAGTTGACTGGCATAGATAGATAGATAGATAGATAGATAAGTTGACTGGCATAGATAGATAGATAGATAGATAGATAGATAGATAGATAGATAGATAGATAGATATTAAGTTGACTGGCAGATAGATAGATAGATATTAAGTAAGACTGGCATAGATAGATAGATAGATATTAAGTTGACTGGCATAGATAGATAGATAGATAGATATTAAGTTGACTGGCATAGATAGATAGATAGATATTAAGTTGACTGGCATAGATAGATAGATAGATAAGTTGACTGGCATAGATAGATAGATAGATAGATAGCCAAGTTGACTGGCATAGATAGATAGATAGATATTAAGTTGACTGGCATAGATAGATAGATAGATAGATAGATAGATAGATAGATAGATAGATAGATAGATATTAAGCTGACTGGCATAGCTAGATAGATAGGTAGATATTAAGTTGACTGGCATAGATAGATAGATAGATATTAAGTTGACTGGCAGATAGATAGTTAGATAGATAATAAGTTGACTGGCATAGATAGATAGATAGATATTGTTGACTGGCATAGATAGATAGATAGATATTGTTGACTGGCATAGATAGATAGATATTAAGTTGACTGGGTATAGATAGATTGATAGATCGATATTAAGTTGACTGGCATAGATAGATAGATATTAATTTGGCTGGCATAGATAGATAGATAGATATTAAGTTGACTGGCATAGATAGATAGATAGATATTAAGTTGACTGGCATAGATAGATGGATAGATATTAAGTTGACTGGCATAGATAGATAGATAGATATTAAGTTGACTGGCATAGATAGATAGATAGATAGATAGATAGATAGATAGATAGATAGATAGATATTAAGTTGACTGGCATTGATAGATAGATAGATAGATATTAAGTTGACTGGCATAGAAAGATAGATAGATATTAAGTTGACTGGCATAGCTAGATAGATATTAAGTTGACTGGCATAGATAGATAGATAGATATTAAGTTGACTGGCATAGATAGATAGATAGATATTAAGTTGACTGGCATAGATAGATAGATAGATATTAAGTTGACTGGCATAGATAGATAGATAGATAGATATTAAGTTGACTGGCATAGATAGATAGATAGATAGATAGATAGATAGATAGATAGATAGATAGATAGATAGATAGATAGATAGATATTAAGCTGACTGGCATAGCTAGATAGATAGGTAGATATTAAGTTGACTGGCATAGATAGATAGATAGATATTAAGTTGACTGGCATAGATAGATAGTTAGATAGATAGATATTAAGTTGACTGGCATAGATAGATAGATAGATATTAACTTGACTGGCATAGATAGATAGATAGATATTAAGTTGACTGGCATAGATAGATAGATATTAAGTTGACTGGCATAGATAGATAGATAGATATTAAGTTGACTGGCATAGATAGATAGATATTAAGTTGGCTGGCATAGATAGATAGATAGATATTAAGTTGACTGGCATAGATAGATAGATAGATATTAAGTTGACTGGCATAGATAGATAGATAGATATTAAGTTGACTGGCATAGATAGATAGATAGATAGATAGATAGATAGATAGATAGATAGATAGATATTATTGTTGACAGGCATTGATAGATAGATAGATAGATATTAAGTTGACTGGCATAGAAAGATAGATAGATATTAAGTTGACTGGCATAGCTAGATAGATATTAAGTTGACTGGCATAGATAGATAGATAGATATTAAGTTGACTGGCATAGATAGATAGATAGATATTAAGTTGACTGGCATAGATAGATAGATAGATATTAAGTTGACTGGCATAGATAGATAGATAGATAGATATTAAGTTGACTGGCATAGATAGATAGATAGATATTAAGTTGACTGGCATAGATAGATAGATAGATATTAAGTTGACTGGCATAGATAGATAGATAGATAGATAGATATTAAGTTGACTGGCATAGATAGATAGATAGATATTAAGTTGACTGGCATAGATAGACAGATAGATAGATAGATAGATAGATAGATAGATAGATAGATAGATAGATATTAAGCTGACTGGCATAGCTAGATAGATAGGTAGATATTAAGTTGATTGGCATAGATAGATAGATAGATATTAAGTTGACTGGCATAGATAGATAGTTAGATAGATAGACATTAAGTTGACTGGCATAGATAGATAGATAGATATTAAGTTGACTGGCATAGATAGATAGATAGATATTAAGTTGACTGGCATAGATAGATAGATATTAAGTTGACTGGCATAGATAGATAGATAGATATTAAGTTGACTGGCATAGATAGATAGATATTAAGTTGGCTGGCATAGATAGATAGATAGATATTAAGTTGACTGGCATAGATAGATAGATAGATATTAAGTTGACTGGCATAGATAGATGGATAGATATTAAGTTGACTGGCATAGATAGATAGATAGATATTAAGTTGACTGGCATAGATAGATAGATAGATAGATAGATAGATAGATAGATAGATAGATAGATATTAAGTTGACTGGCATAGATAGATAGATAGATAGATAGATAGATAGATAGATAGATAGATATTAAGTTGACTGATATACATAGATAGATAGATATTAAGTTGACTGGCATAGATAGATAGATATTAAGTTGACTGGCATAGACAGATAGATAAATAGATAGATAGATAGATAGATAGATAGATAGATAGATAGATAGATAGATAGATATTAAGTTGACTGATATAGATAGATAGATAGATATTAAGTTGACTGGCATAGATAGATAGATATTAAGTTGACTGGCATAGATAGATAGATAGATATTAAGTTGACTGGCATAGATAGATAGATAGATATTAAGTTGACTGGCATAGATAGATAGATAGATAGATAGATAGATAGATAGATAGATAGATAGATCTAGGACTCAACAATGCACAAGGCTTGTCAGTTTAACGTCGCAATGTGTTCTTTAGGTCTTAAGCTATATCTATATATGCTCTACCTTCGACATTGAACAGGATATCTCGATAAATATAGCAGACTTTAAGCAATACTCATATAAACAAGTTGTTTCATCGTTCCACGCAGACCTTAATGCTATATTTCATTTTTATTTCTATTCAACATGGCCGTTCTTCACTAATGTTTTCTTTTGTTCTTCTGCATTCATTATTTTTCTCCGCGTGAAATAAATGTCACCAGGTGTCGCTGTTCGCTCAAAGAAAGGAACGCTGTGGTTGTTATCATACGAGAGCAGAGAAAAAAGATTCAGTATTTTTTCTTTCTTCAAAAATATAAATAAGGCCATATAATAGAAGGCTGTTGGGCGATGGGGAGAGAGTGAGAAGGGAGAGAAAGAGGGAGAGAAACTGAAAAGGAAAAAGATTAGAAAAAAACTGACGGTGTTAGAAAAATGATAGAGAGAAACGACAGAATAGAGAGAGAGAGAGAGAGAGAGAGAGAGAGAGAGAGAGAGAGAGAGAGAGAGAGAGAGACAGTGGACGAGTGAGAGATTAATGGAACACCGGTGGGAGGGGGAGAGGAAGGAAGGAGGAAGAGAGAGGGGGAAGAGCGGAAAACAAACGGAAAAAAAGAAAAAGATTAGAAAGAGTGATGGTGGTAGAAAAATGATAGAGAGAGAGAAAAAGAAAGTGAGTGAGATTAATACACTAGTGGAAAGAGAGAGGAGGAGAGAGAGAGAAAGAGGGAGAGAGAGAGAGAGGGAAAGAGGGAGAGAGGGAAAGAGAGGGGAAAGAAATGGAAAAGGAAAAAGATTAGAAAGAGTGATGAAGATTAAAATAGGAAGGGAACGAAAGAAAAAGAGATGACAGAGGGATAGAAAGAAAGAAAGAAAGAAAGATTAAAATAGGAGGAAGGGAACGAAAGAAAAAGAGATGACAGAGGGATAGAAAGAAAGAGAAAGAAAGATTAAAATAGAAAGGGAACGAAAGAAAAAGAGATGACAGAGGGATAGAAAGAAAGAGAAAGAAAGATTAAAATAGAAAGGGAACGAAAGAAAAAGAGATGACAGAGGGATAGAAAGAAAGAGAAAGAAAGATTAAAATAGGAAGGGAACGAAAGAAAAAGAGATGACAGAGGGATAGAAAGAAAGAGAAAGAAAGATTAAAATAGGAAGGGAACGAAAGAAAAAGAGATGACAGAGGGATAGAAAGAAAGAGAAAGAAAGATTAAAATAGGAAGGGAACGAAAGAAAAAGAGATGACAGAGGGATAGAAAGAAAGAAAGAAAGAAAGATTAAAATAGGAAGGGAACGAAAGAAAAAGAGATGACAGAGGGATAGAAAGAAAGAGAAAGAAAGATTAAAATAGAAAGGGAACGAAAGAAAAAGAGATGACAGAGGGATAGAAAGAAAGAGAAAGAAAGATTAAAATAGGAAGGGAACGAAAGAAAAAGAGATGACAGAGGGATAGAAAGAAAGAGAAAAAAAGAAAACGACAGAAAAAGAATAAGAGAGGAAAGAGAGATAAGTAAAAAAATAGAAATAGATATCGAGAGAAATAAAAAGAACGATAGGAGATAGAAAAATAAAAGAGAGTGAGTAAAAGATAGAGAGAGAGAGAGAGTGAGAGAGAGAGAGAGAGAGAAAGAAAAAGAGAAAGAAAAAGAGAAAGAGAAGTAGAAAGAAAGAAACAAAGAAAGATGGAGATAGAAAGGGAATGAAAAGAGAGAGAGATAAAAGATGAATAGAAAGAAAGAAAGACAAAAATGAAAGATGGATATAGAAACAGAACGAAGAGAGAGAGAGAGAGAGAGAGAGAGAGAGAGAGATAAAAGAGGAATAGAAAGAAAGAAAGATAAAAAAGAAAGATGGAGATAGAAAGAGAACGAGAGAGAGAGAGAGAGAGATAAAAGAGGAATAGAAAGAAAGATAGAAAGAGAATGAGAGATGGAAAGAGAGATAAAGTAAAAAAATAGAAATAGATATTGAGAGAAATAAAAAGAACGATAGAAGACAGAAAAATAAAAGTGAGTGAGAAAAAGATAGCGAGAGAGAGAGAGAGAGAGAGAGAGAGAGAGTGAGAGAGAGAAAGAAAAAGAAAAAAGAAAGAAAAAGAAAAAGAGAAACAAAGAAACAAAGAAAGATGGAGATAGAAAGGGAATGAAAAAAGAGAGAGATAAAGAGGAATAGAAAGAAAGAAAGATAAAAAAGAAAAATATGTATTACTATAGGGAGAAATAGAGAAAAGGATAGGAGATAAAAGAGAGTGAGAAAATGATAGCAAGAGAATAAAGAGAGAGAGAGAGAGAGAGAGTGAGAGAGAGAGAGAGAAAGAGAGAGAGAGCGAGGGAAACAGAAAGAATGAAAAACGAAAGAAAATAAAGAAAGATGGAGATATAAAGGGAATGAAAAAAAGAGAGAGAGATAAAAGAGATATAAAAAAAGAAAGATTAAAAAAAGAAAGTGAGAGATAGAAAAAGAGATTAAGTGAAAAATAAAGAGATACACAGAGAAAGAGAGAGAAAGAAAGATTGGAGATAGAGAGATAAAAGAGTGTGAAAACGATAGTGAGAGAGTGTGAGAGAGAGAAAGAAAGAAAGAAAAAATTAAAAGGTAGATAGAGATAGAAAGAGAACGAAAAAAGAGAGAGATAAAAGAGGGATCGAAAGAAAGAAAGATAGAAAGAGAATGAGAGATGGAAAGAGAGATAAAATGAAAAGTATAGATTGCTATAGGGAGAAATAGAAAGAAGGAAAAGCGATAGAGATAAAGGAGAGTGAGAAAAAGATAGCCAGAGAGAGAGAGAGAGAGAGAGAGAGAGAGAGAGAGAGAGAGAATGAGAGCGAAAAAGAAACAAAGAAAAAAGAAATCGAAAAGAAAGATGGAGATAAAAAAGAAAGAAAAAAGAGAGACAAAAGAGGGATAGAAAGAAAGCTAAAAAGAAAGTGAGAGATAGAAAGAGAATGAAAGATGGAAAGAGAGATAAGGTGAAAAACAGAGATAGATATAGAGAGAAATAAAAAGAAGTACAGGCGACAGAGAGATAAATGAGAGTGAAAAAAAGACAGTGAGTGAGAGAGAGAGAGAGAGAGAGAGAGAGAGAGAGTGAAAGCGAGAAAGAAAGAAAGAAAGAAAGATGGAGATAGAAAGAGAACGAAAAAAGGAAGTCAAAGAGGGAAAGAGAATGAGAGATGGAAAGAGAGATAAGGCGAAAAACAGAGATACATATAGAGAGAAATAGAAAGAATGATAGGGGATAGAGAGATAAAGGGAGAGAGAAAAAGAATAGCAAGCGAGAGCGAGAGAGAGAGAGAGAGAGAGAGTCAGAGTGAGAAAGAAAAAAGAAAAAGAAAGATAGAAAAAGAACTAAAGAAAGAGAGAGATAAAAGAGGGATAGAGAGAAAGAAAAAGAAAGGGACAGATAGATAGAAAATGAGAAATGGAAAGAGAGATAATGTGAAAAAATAAAGATAGACATAGAGAGAAATAGAAAGAATGATAGAAGATAGAGAGATAAAGAGAGTGAGAAAAAGATAGCCAGAGAGATAAAAGAGAGAAAGAGAGAGAGAGAGAGAGAGAGAGAGAGAACATTATAAAAATAAAGAACGAAGGAAAGAAAGAAAAGGGAGATAGAAAGAAATAGATAAAACAGAGATTGAAAGATTGATAGAGAGAGAGAGAGAGAGAGAGAGACAGACAGACAGACAGACAGACAGACAGAGACAGAGAGAGAGAAGGAATAAGCTGAAAGGTGAGTTGGTGCTATTAGAGTTTGGCATTAAGAGAAAGGAGGAGGAATTGGTCAAACGGTGGAATAAAGTGTGATAATTTTGTTGAAGACAAAACAGAAAATCTCATAAATTTTCGAGAAAGAAAAGAAACAAAAAAAAAAAAATGGCGGAAAAGCGAAAGGATACCGAAAATAAATGAAAAAATTCTAAGGAAAATATAAGGCTGTTTCGAAATTAAGGTCATATTTTTGGAGACGAAATAAAAATTCCCGTTCAGATGCCACAAAAGATATATTTATTTCTCGATATCATCAATTCTGTTAACAACGACAAACGACCACCATGAAACTGTTTCTTCCCTCCCCAAACATATTGTGATTCTCGAACTGTAATCACGATGAATTGATCTTTTCTCGACTCTTAAAGGTTTGGCCACCAAAAAAAAAAAAAAAGAAAAAAAAGAAGAATTCTGTGAGCGGATTAAATGTAATCTTCAGCAACTAATCCGGGCAAATGAAGAGAAGGCGATATCGAATCATAATTTGATAATTTCAACCGTCTTCTGAATATATTTTACTGCGTAGACCTAAAGAATAATATTCACTCTGCTGATCAAAAAAAAAACAAAACAAAACCTTTTGAGTCGAACGGCCGTATCATGTTCAAGCACCAGTCCTCATCCGATAACCGAATTAACGTTTAATTTGGTCAGTACCTATATCAGAATTCCTCAACCTTTTTACCCTTGCGTACCACTTAAAATAAATGACATATCTTACAGACACCCTGCGCAAATCAAAATTGTATAACACATTTTTCTCATTTTATTTTCATCGTAGTTCACGTGACCTGCTTCTTGAGGTTACCACACTTCAGTGAAAACATCACCACGAAAATACGTAGAGCCATCCGTAGAGAGAGACTGAACATACAACTGGCCAACTACGGCCCAATTCTTCGGAGAAACCTCAATTACAGCTAAAAAAAAAAATATATATATATACTAGAAACGATGCCGCATGTACACTGGCCAATTGCCCTATTACCGACACCGGTATATGCCACCAGGTCTATGTCGTACATAGCATACAATGCGCCAAATGCGAGGAATTTTGTCAGCAGCACCACAAGACCGTTACACATCAGGATTAAAGAACACATACATACGCAGGTATCGTCATTCCACAAACACCTAAAAAATATGCAAACAAACAGTTAGTATTGGAGCGGAATCTTGGAAACTTACGCATTAAAGTGTCCTTAATAGCTAAACTCTACCCACAGATCAACAATAGAGAGGAACTCAATCTAGATTACATAAAAGAATAATTAACTCTATCACGCACTTGACATACACCGGCCACAACAAAAAAGCACACACACACACACACACACACACACACACACACACACACACACACATACACGAGATCACGCGAGAATGAACCCGGGAGGAGGAAAAAATGTAGCAATAAACACGCCTCTAATTAAAGCAGATAGACATAACATAAGGTCATAAAACGGCGCCTACCACCATTCTGAAGGAGATGCGAAAATGTCAAACCCTGCGCACATGTTAAACCATTAAAGCAGACAGATATAACATCAAATCGTAAAACGGCGCCTGCTATCACTTTAAAAAAAGGTGAAAAAGCCATATTCTACTACCGCGCACACTTATATAAACCATAAACACACACACACACATACATGAACTAACCTCTTACAACAACACACACACATATTCACTACATTTAGCGACAGCAGCAGCAAAAGAGGACCATTCGTTTAAAGGCACGGTCCAGCGGCGGACAACTTGAAACCAAGCTCTCCTATCATTCTGAAGATGAAATTCTGATCTCGAAATATTAATGAATAATAAATAGGTAGTACCCAACACCTTCTTTACCTTCCTTTATGATACTAAACGCATTGTGATAGCCTTCTAATACCAACCCATACATCTTATATGCACAATGCTTCAAGCAAATTACAAAATATTCCAACGTATATATTTTTGAATAACTGGTTTAAGGAAAAATTAATACTTCTTTATTTGATTTTTGTTAGAATTACCAAATTACAGTGTTTTTCACCGGCAAAAAGTAAGTTTTTTAATATTACGTTTGGCGTAGTAAAAATCGGTTCACTGGCTGACGAAAAAAAAAAGAAAGATTTTTAACAAAAAATTCGAACGTCTAAGAAAGCATTAAAATATTTTTAAAAATAATTTAACAATATTTTGATCTTTCCTCTTAATAATAACCTAAACATTAAAACGATAAAACTTTTTTAAAATTAATTTTGGGGTCTTTTATCATCATGCTATGCCATTTTTTAGCGAATGAGTGAAGGTACTTAAGTGAGAGTGTAAACACTGGAGCCGTACAGACATCACTGAATATATTCCAACTGATTTTTTAATTACATAAGTTAGAATATATATTCTAACCTATTATATATATATATATATATATATATATATATATATTGTGTATTTTGGCAGCATTTTTTTTTTTACTCTTTGATAATGGCTTATGTGAGCCGAAAGCTTAGACCCGATAAAAAAAATCAACAATTACTGTGATTTTTTGTTGTCTTTCAACGATATCACCATCAAGTATATCAGACGGTATGAACGGATCCTACACAAAATTAATAGACAGAACTTGTCTATATTATTCAATGAAACCTGCATTAATATATATATATATATGATGTATATATTACAATAATCAAGAATATATTGTGCGTGTTTAATAATATTACGTATATGAAATTAAAAAGTCTAAAATGCATCAACTTATCTCACTTGTCTCACAGAACCCTTAGGGATCTTTTGTCAAACCTTAGGATTCACGTGCAGTCCTTACGTAGGTGTGTGTGGGGGTATATGCGTACGAACGTGTGTGCATGATGATGTATGTAGGTATGTACGTACATGGAGAAGTGGTTCTGCAAGCTAATCCCACTTTTTCTCGCGGAACATTTAGGGATCTTTTGTAGAACCTTAAGGTTTCGGGGGAACATTGTTTGAGAAGCGGTGACTTAGAGGGATGACCGCTCGGGAATCTCAGTTGCTGTAAGCATGGGTGTGTGGGTGGTGTAATGGATAGCGGCTCAGAATGAGAAATCGGAGAACTGAGTTCAAAAGGAGAGAAAGAGAAAGAGAGAGGGTAAGAAACAGAGAAGGAAAAATTGGAAAGAGGAATGGTGTTAAAAACATGATAAAGTGAGAGATAAAAGACAGAAATATAACATAAACATAAACATTAAAATGATAAAACTTTTTGTTGGGACGCCCGCGCCTATTCGGCTATAATGGACTATTCCATTACTATGTAAAGTAATGGTGGCATCTACGTAAGGGAGTGTGCCGAGCAGCCGTTTATGATATTGTACATTATCTTGTACATTTATTTTATATTGTATATAAATACATTTTTATTGTCATGGGTTAATTTCCCCCGCTTTTTAGGTGTCCCTTGTAAGTTTCTGGCATTGTGGTGTACGAAGGATTGGGAGTAGATGGATAAGTTCTTTTGGTAACTGTGCAAATTGTAACGAGTGAATGGGTCGTGATAGTGTTTAGCTAGGTATAGGATAGTTAAGCGAGAACCAACCTCTCCCCCTCCCCCTTTAGGCCTTGTGCCATAATTTTTTGTATTTTATGCAAAAAATAAATACAGTGTGCCGAGCAGCCGATCGACAAGTCAGTCGTAGACTTCCGGTGACGACCCGGAAGTACCCATTGCTCATACTACGTCTTACGACGGTTGAGACGATTCACCGTTATTCTTGTATTGGATACTAATAACCTTTGTAAATACTATTTTCACGGAATACAACAATTAACCTATTCCTGTTGTTGAGTTATTTATTCTTACTCACGACATAACACTTTTTTAAAATTAAATTTGAGGCCTTTTATCATGATATGCTGTTTTTTTAGCGAATGAGTGAAGGTACCTAAATGAAAGTGTAAACACTGGAGCCGTACAGACATCACTGAATAGATTCCAAATGATTTTTTAATTACATAATAAGTTAGATTGGATGAAGTATATATTACAATATGACAATAACCAAGAATATATTGTGCGTGTTTAGTAATATTACGTATATGAAATTAAATAAAAAGTCAAAAGTGCATTAGCTTATCACACTTGTTCTTGTGAAAACTTAGGGTTCTGGGTAACCCTGATTGAGAAACTCTGCTATAGATTAAGTATCACAGATCCTGAATATAACTTTTTTTTCCTATTACTACAGATCAAATACCCCAGATCACTAATATATTTTTTTTATTATTATTATAAGTACCTCAGATCATGAATATAAAAATATAAACATGATTAAAAATAACGTTAAAACAAATAAATTATCTATCTATCTATCTATCTATCTATCTATCTATCTATCTACTAGCAGTATAGCCCAGCGTTGCTCAGGTGTAATGAAAGCTTTAAAACTAATCCATGGTCCTGGAGCTCAGACTCTTTGGACGTTGGCACGAAAGACTAAAAAGCAATAGTTGTTTCCAATTAAAGCAAAACCGGAGACTGAAAGAAAAATGAATGGATGTAAGTCAAATTTTGATTTCCTGGTATCGATATCAAATAAGTTTCTTTTGTCCTAAACTGAATTTTGAAGGTTAAATAAGTCCTCTGAGTAAATGATATCATGGCTGAGACTAAGAACTACAATTATACCTACTTAGAGCCAAACCCGAAGCAAAAACTAAAATAAAAGAGCTGAAAAAAATACAGACATACAGGCAGATAAACAGACACACACACAAACATCTTGCCTGCCTTTTATATATATATATATATATATAATCAATTTTTGCACTATTGTAAGAACTGCAACCTTGAAACATCTGAATATCGTTTCTTATGTCTTTGTCTATGAGTGTATCAAATTTGATAAAAATCGGACCACTCCTTCTATAACCCGATTTTTTGGATTATCGATTTTCGAAATTTATCGGGTGTACCTCGACACAAAACCTAGCTAAGAACACTCGCAGACGCTTATAGTAGAACTGTGTAAATTTTCAAGAAAATCGGTTTAGCCGTTTTGGAGTCTATAGGTAACGGACACAGACTCACACACACACAGACAAAGTTCCATTTATAAATAAGTTTAGATCTGTGTGTGTGTGTGTGTGTGTGTGTGTGTGTGGAGACAGGGTACTGTTGACGCATGCTTTATTTTAGAACTAGTGTCTCTATTGATCAGGATATGAGTTTCTTGACAAGATTACAACCATATTATTTAAATGTTTAATTTTGGATAAATTGAAAAATATACCTGAGACAATGGATGTGCTTTAGGTAAATTGTCCCCATTATATTTTTTTAATTCCACGCAAACGTCTTGATTGTTTTTGACTTGTCGACTGCACAGTATAGTAGGGTCAGTTGGGCACTGTCTGTGTTGAAAAGAGTGCCATAAGGCAATTCACTTCGCCAGAAATTTGGAAACGGCATGCTGTACTGCTTGGCATTCGCACCGGATGCTCTAATACGAACATTTCAGTATTTGGATGTCAATCTGGGAACTGTGCAGAAGATTCTGAAAGAGTTGTATGAGCCTAATTGTGATTACGAAGGTGTTTAGAGTGATCACTAATGATGGCGACTTTATGCCTCCATTTATCTCTACATGGAATCTCAAACTCAGCATGGAGACCTACATCAAGTGTCTTGAGGCGGTAGTGCCACTCTTAATTATTATGTGTCGATGACAGTTGAACAATAGACGCACAAAACGCATTGTATCACCAAAAATGAAATGAGGACAAGGGTTATGGCAGCATTGACAAACTTAAAGAAGGAGACTCTCCAAAGGAGATGCATGAGATTCCGATGTCATCTAGATGCCGTGGTTGACGATTTTATTGAATAAATTTCCTTTTTACTATTTCAAAATATTTTTGTGTAATTTTGGTAAACATATCTGTTAAAATGAGATGTCTGTGTTATTTTCATTTTTGCATAATTTAGACGACAATTTATACATTGCACCCTGAATATGTGTATTTATTTGGACGACAGTTTATCTATCTGACCCTATATATCTGTGTATTTTGAACGACAATTTATCTATCGCACCGTGTATCTTTGAACGACAATTTATCCATCACATGCCGTATATCTGAAGACTGCAGTTAAAGCTAATGGCGATTTTACTGAATAAATTTACTCTTTAGTATTTCAAGATATTTTTGTGTAATTTTGGTAAATATATCTGTTAAAATGAGATGTCAGTGTTATTTTCATTTTTGCATAATTTAAACGTCAGTTTATCCGTCGCAATCAAACAGACGAAAATTGGAGTCGGAGAAGCGAGTTCAAGTGCCGGACTAGGCTTTGCACTGAATTAAGATAGTGTGCAAATTTGGTAAAGGTGCGTTAAAAAATTGTTTACCCACTTTATCGGCAAATTCAGTGCAAATTTGACAGACCCGATGACTAGACGAGATAAATTATCACTCAGCCATAGAGTTACAATAAATTATGGTGGACTGAGTTTTTATTATAGAAAAAAAAAAACGTTATAAAGTTATAAATAAATATATCTAACGTAGAGGAGCCCCGAATGCCATTTACAGGCTGGGGATACTAAAATCAAGCAGGTACAGAAATTTAAATACCTAGGAAATGTTCTAACAGGGGATGGAAAGTACACAGCTAAGACATGGCACAAAGCCGAAAGTATGGGACACTCAGTGAGGATCAAACTCACTACTCAATTGTAATGACTCTAACGAGACAAGCTTGCTAACCATTACACCACGTGTTGTATATCGATAAACAACAAACAAGCATGTATATATAAAAATATATTAATATTTTTATTAATGAACGCTGGACCGTGTCGTCTAGTGGACAGAGAGTTGAGGGAGCGCTTTTCTAATGGGTTGACGAATGCTTCTAAGGGTCGACGTTGACGAATGGACGAATGACGAATGCGTACCCCCCCAATAGCATGTATGCTATTGGGGGCAGCTGTGAACTGCCTCTCTACTGCCGACCAGACTGGACTGTTAAGGCTGTGTTTTTCGCAGTCTTTATATATCTTCCAAAACCGGGGACTCGTTTCTTCCGGTTTTGCCTTGATCACGCGACGCCTACGCGACGCCTACGTAAATTATCAGAGACACCTGTCTGCTTCTCTGAGCTATTTCCGCTCTGCCGGAAATAGGGTCAAAATGACATCCGCTGCTTTCAATGACCGAAAACACCCACGCTTCATCGGCCTTCTTGGGTCGGGCCAGATTATTATATTACACACGTCGAGGTTCCTTGGTTTTAAAAGCGCAACTTAGATGTGGCACAAGGTCACATGTATAGGGCACCTAGGTAGAATTGAACTCACTCCTTGGAATGAGAAATCGGGGAGCCAAGTTCGAATTCCAGCCGAATTCATTGCATTCACTTACGCGCAAATACCCTTGGGAAAGGTATTAATCCTATTAATATTCCTTCCAGTTATGGGTTAAATAACAGGACAGATTGGGTTTTATAGCCTTGGTCGGCAACCAGTCTACCGCAGAAAGCAATGGCAACCTACTGCAGGATAATCTTCTACCCAGTCAGTCATGTTTCTTTCGAGACATGATCGCCCAAGCGTGTATCACGTATGGCACTTAACTGACTGACTCAATTATAATGACTCTAGCTAGACAAGCTTGTTAACGTCGAGGTTCCTTTGTTTTAAAAGCGCAACTTAGATGTGGCACAAGGCCACATGTATGGGGCACCCAGTTAGGGTCGAACACAGTACTCAATTGCAATGATTCTAGCGAGACAAGCTTGTTAACTATTATACTACCTCGAAGTGCCCTACGCTTACTAAGTATGATGTGTACAATTCATAGTTGTAATCAATGCGACATAAGGCTCCCTGGGGACTAAAATGTCTCTCAGGAGTTAAAGGCATGTTTAAGCAATTTTGGTAAATTTTAGCAGAAGTTCTTTGCTAGACAAGTGGGATGATCCAACAAAAGAAGGAGAGCAGCCAAACTGAAGGAATTACGATTAGGAGCCACAAGGAATAGGGAGACGTGGAGAACCATGATCGCCTACGTCCTGAAGGGACAGGGCACATAGAAGAAGAAGAATATTAACTTTTAACAAGTTATTCTTAATTTGGATGTGCGATGTGGTGCAGTGAATATCAACTCGGAACACGAAATCGGAGAGCCGAGTTCGAATTCCAGTCGAACTTGTTGCATTCACTTACGCGCAAACAGCCTTGGCAAAGGTATTAATCCATCTCTTTTCTCACTATGAGTTAAATAGCACGACCGACTGGCTTCTATATCTTTGGCTGGCAACCAGTCTACCGCAGAAAATAATAGCAACCTACTGCGGGGAAAAATCATCTACCCAGTCAGTCATGCCTCTTTCGAGACATGATCGCCCAAGCAGGTATCACGTATGGCACTTAACTGACTGATCTGGATAAAAGGATTGAATAACAAGACAGATTGGGTTCTATAGCCTTGGTTGACAATTAGTCTACTGCAGAAAGTAATGGCAACCTAGCGCGGGGAAAATCTTCTACCTAGTCAATCATGTCTCGAAAGAGACATGATCACCCAACCGTGTATCACTGACAGGTTATTATTTCAAGGGTTTCATCCTCGATAAATATTAAAAAAATCACTCGGCTTTTGCGATGTACTTGTTTCTAAGAGTTTTATTACTAAAAAAAAAAAAAAAAAAAGAAAAAGAATTCGTGACGAATCTGTTGGGAAAGGCTCATAAAATCAAGTACATTTTTATTTCTCTGTTCATAATCGATCACAGAAAGTTGCATATCGAACCAACAAAAAAAAAAAAAAATCAAAAAACAAAAGAAACCAGAATTATCTTACAAGAAATGTTCTGTAATCTTTAGTGAAAAAATATCCCATAAAATAAAAATAAAATAGAAAACGAAAAATAAAATGTTTACTTATTGATTTGGATGCGATAATGGGGGCACGAAAGAATAACTCGGACAACGGATAATAGAGAGCTGACAGTGACAAAGTAGCAGCCCGGAACTACTGCCTTGAGAGTATAAACCTTATGGTTTAAATAATGACTGGAAGAGTCCATAAGTGTCAGTGGATACGCGCCCACAACACTTATGGATCTGATTAAACCCTTTTGTAATGTACTTGTTTCTAAAACTTTAGAGTTTTATTAATGAAAAAAAGAATTCGTGACGAATCTGTTGGGAAAGGCTCATAAAATCAAGTACAATTTTATTTCTCTGTTCATAATCGATCACAGAAAATCGCATATGGGACCAAAAAAAAAAAAAAAAGAATTAAAAAACAAAAGAAGCCAGAATTAGTTTTCAAGAAACGTTCTGTAATCTTTATTGAAATAAAAGTAACATAAAATAAAAATAAAATAAAAAACGAAAAATAAAATGCTTACTTATACATCTGATTAACCCATGTCAAGAGATGACCTTGTGTTATTCATCATCAGTGACTTTTGCCATTTCAATGATAATTTACTTTTAAGTAAACTAATAGAATGAATAAAATAATTTCGACGCCATCTTGCAATCTTTCTAAAGCATTCTCCTTGAGAGCAACACAGCATCTCCCTGGCTTCACATTTTCAACCGACCTAAAGTTCAATGGCTACATCAAATCTATAGATGCATCTACTGCTAGGAAGGTGGGGTCACAGGGTCGGGCCAGAAAGACTAAGACACACAAGACAGATATAAGGATAAAATATGCATTAACTTTTTATTTTAAGGCATAGAAATAACAACCTTCAAAACGTTGTCATAATTATCATTTTGCCCCTAAACAAAAAAAAAAAAAATGTAAGAGCTTGAAAAATGTAATTGATGAAATACAATTAATGTTATCCCAAGCTACTTCTAATAAGGCTACACGTACACCTGGGATGAACTGATAGAAAAACGACCCAACAGAAAAAAAAGAATAAAACGTTTAGATCAAATGTTGGCCGGATTAAAAGAATGTCGGACTAAAAAACTTTTACTTGTAGAATGGATTGATAGAAACGAAAATGGTAAATGGGAGTAAACAGTTTTGATAAAATTTTGGCCAGATTAAAAGAATGTCGGACTAAAAAACTTGTACTTGTAGAATGGATTGATAGAAACGAAAATGGTAAATGGGAGTAAACAGTTTTGATAAAATTTTGGCCGGATTAAAAGAATGTCGGACTAAAAAACTTGTACTTGTAGAATGGATTGATAGAAACGAAAATGGTAAATGGGAGTAAACAGTTTTGATAAAATTTTGGCCGGATTAAAAGAATGTCGGACTAAAAAACTTGTACTTGTAGAATGGATTGATAGAAACGAAAATGGTAAATGGGAGTAAACAGTTTTGATAAAATTTTGGCCAGATTAAAAGAATGTCGGACTAAAAAACTTGTACTTGTAGAATGGATTGATAGAAACGAAAATGGTAAATGGGAGTAAACAGTTTTGATAAAATTTTGGCCGGATTAAAAGAATGTCGGACTAAAAAACTTGTACTTGTAGAATGGATTGATAGAAACGAAAATTGTAAATGAAAGTAAAAAGTTTTGATAAAATTTTGGCCGGATTAAAAGAATGTCGGAGTACAAGACTGGTACCTGTAGAATGGATTGATAGAAACGAAAATGGTAAATGAAAGTAAAAAGTTTTGATAAAATTTTGGCCAGATTAAAAGAATGTCGGACTAAAAAAACTTGTACTTGTAGAATGGATTGATAGAAACGAAAATGGTAAATGAAAGTAAAAAGTTTTGATAAAATGTTGGCCGGATTAAAAGAATGTCGGACTAAAAAACTTGTACTTGTAGAATGGATTGATAGAAACGAAAATGGTAAATGAAAGTAAAAAGTTTTGATAAAATGTTGGCCGGATTAAAAGAATGTCGGACTAAAAAACTTGTACTTGTAGAATGGATTGATAGAAACGAAAATGGTAAATGAAAGTAAAAAGTTTTGATAAAATTTTGGCCGGATTAAAAGAATGTCGGACTAAAAAACTTGTAGAATGGATTGATAGAAACGAAAATGGTAAATGAAAGTAAAAAGTTTTGATAAAATTTTGGCCGGATTAAAAGAATGTCGGACTAAAAAACTTGTAGAATGGATTGATAGAAACGAAAATGGTAAATGAAAGTAAAAAGTTTTGATCAAATTTTGGCCGGATTAAAAGAATGTCGGACTAAAAAAACTTGTACTTGTAGAATGGATTGATAGAAACGAAAATGGTAAATGGGAGTAAACAGTTTTGATAAAATTTTGGCCGGATTAAAAGATTGAAGTTCAATGGCTACATCAAATCTATAGATTCATCTACTGCTAGGAAGGTGGGGTCACAGGGTCGGGCCAGAAAGTTTTTATTGTCAGAATCCATTTTGCACATTTATAAATCTACCGTTAATTGAATACTGTTGCCGTATCTGGTCGAGTGCACCTGCTTTTTGTCTCGTAGTCCTCGACAAAATTTAAGAAGGATCTGCAATCTAATCGTTCATAATCTGGCATCTCGACGTAATCACTGTCTTACATGACGTGGCTTCCCTCTGTCTTTTCTAGAAATATTTACAAGGCAACAGCTCTGACGAACTTTGTTTTACATAAATTTATCCGTGCTACTAGATTGGCATCTAGGTCCCACTCTTTTACGGTTAAAATAGATGTAACCACCACTTATATATCAGTCAGTCTCTCACTGGCGTGATTTGGCCTCTGTCTTTTCTATAAATATAAAAAAAAAACCAACTCATAGCATGAGTAAGTTATATCTGGAAGGAAATTTAGCTGGTAAAAAAAAAAGAGCGAAGGATGGTATCATGGCTGAGACTAAGAACTACAAATATACCTACTTAGAGCCAAACCCGAAGTAAAAACTAAAATAAAAGGGCTGAAAAAAAAAAAACGGTCATATAGACAGATAAACAGACATGCATACAAACATCTTGCCTTCTCTCTCTCTCTCTCTCTCTCTCTCTCTCTCTATATATATATATATATATATATATATATATATATATTATCGATTTTCTCCATTACTGTAACAATTGCAACCTTGAAACTTCTGAATATCGTTTCTTATGTTTTTGTCTATGAGTGTATCAAATTTGATTAAAATCTGACCACTCCTTCTATAACCCGTTTTTTTTGATTATCGATTTTCGATATTTATCGGGGGTGCCTCGACACAAAACCTAGCTAAGAACACTTGCAGAGGCTTATAGTACAACTGTGTAAATTTTTAAGAAAATCGGTTGAGCCGTTTCAGTGTCTATAGGTAACGGACACACACACACACACACACACACACACACACACACACACACACACACACACACACACACACACACACACAAAGTTCCATTTATAAATAAGTTTAGATAATTGACGATTACTCTTTGAACTTAAGAACATAAGAAACGATATTCAGAAGTTTCAAGGTTGCAGTTCTTACAATAGTGCAGAAAATCGATAATATATATATATATATATATATATATATATATAAAAGGCAAGATGTTTGTATGTGTCTGTTTATCTGCCTGTATGTCTGTATTTGTTCAGCCCTTTAATTTTAGTTTTTGCTTCAGGTTTGGCTCTAAGTAGGTATAATTGTAGTTCTTAGTATCAGCCATGATACCATTTACTCAGAGGACTTATTTAGACTTCAAAATCCAGTTTAGGACGAAAAAAACTTATTTATATCGATACCAGGAAATCAAAATTTAACTTATATCCATTGATTTTTCTTTCAGTCTACGGTTTCGCTTTAACTGGAAACAACTTTTGCTTTTTTAGTCTTTTGTGCCAATGTCCAAAGAGTCTGAGCTCCAGGACCATGGATTAGTTTTAAAGCTTTCATTACACCCGAGCAACGCCGGGCTATACTGCTAGTTAAATTGATAGATAAAAGATGAAACTCACGGATAATTTTCTCAGATAAAAAGTTGAGAGGGAAAATAAAAAAAATGTGTGTACTGTTAGAATAAAAAAGGAAAACATTGTCAAATACAAATATTATAACAATTTTCTTCATTTGTATATACATACAGTGACATTATATATGTAAGACCTCTCACAAAAATGATCGGTACGTTGAGTTAATCAGCCCTCGGGGTATATCATAATGGTCATATGACAGTCGTTGGAACATGATCTAGGTATATTCAGTAGTTTGAACCAATCACAGATAGAATATGAAAGTTAAAAGCTTTGAGAAATTATTAATTTAAAGAAAGTCAGACTAAAGCAGTGGTTCCCAACCTTTTGGCACTCCCGACCCCGTACCTAAAAGTTTGAAAAACATGCGGCCCCCTACATGCGACCCCCTACTTAGGGTTTACTATCAGCAGCTTAATTTTCTTTTTATTTTCTGTAAAGAACAGGGAAAGAAGCATAAAAAAAAATCTTAAAATTCTGTAATTATTTATTATCAAATTAAAGCACATTGGTCCAACCTGATTTCACAAAAAGAACATATATTTCTTAAAATAATATTATCATAGGTTTAAAAAGCTATCCGACCCAGCTAGTGAGATAGTTCTGAAAATAACTTTTTATCAACGAGGAATAAATTATCTCGTCGATCGATGGTAGAGGGGTATAAGATGCTCAAGTTTCGTATTTTGACTAATCTAATTGGAGTAGATAGACTAAACTATCGCCCGGTTTACATTCCACCCACGTCTATTGAACGGGTGAAGAGGCTCATCCCTTGTTTCCTGTTTAGGATGTGGTTTCCGGCTTACTCTTTCTTTTCAATTGGAGTAGATAGACTAAACTATCGCCCGGTTTACATTCCACCCACATATTGAACGGATGAAGAGGCTCATCCCTTGTTTCCTGTTTAGGATGTGGTTTCCGGCTTACTCTTTCTTTTCAATTGGAGTAGATAGACTAAACTATCGCCCGGTTCACACTCCACCCACGTCTATTGAACGGGTGAAGAGGCTCATCCCTTGTTTCCTGTTTAGGATGTGGTTTCCGTCTTTCTCTTTTCAAATCTTTTCACTCTTACGCAGCCGCTTGCACGTCAGTGGCGTTACCGCCTTGCTCGGGGTGATATGATTTTTTAAAAAAATCAACATTTCTACAGTTAATTTTTCAAGAAGAAAATTATGTTTCTGAAATCGGCCATTAATTTTGTAACAACTTAATAAATATAAGAAATAAAAAAATAGTATTGCTTACACGCGAATCATGTTTCACTCTTAGAATCGTCGGGCGGAACAAGCTAATCTGTGAATTGACCATTTATATTATAGTCATATTAATAAAACATATGAGTTCGCAATTAGGCTACTCCGCCCGACATTCATAAAAGACTGAAATTTGAGTCCTTTGTAAACTATATTTTGTATGACTGTTTTTCATTTAATTCTAATGTTTAATTCGTCCATATATTGCTTTATAAGTTGCGTCGATATACTTTCAGGATAGTGTGTCTGGCCCATGTTCGTTCTCTGAATTGAATGTATTAAGAATTTTGATATATATAGTGTGCCAGTTTTTTTTAGAACTTTCACCACTAAGACTTCTCATACCATAAAACGAAACTGGGACGTGTCATCGTTAATTTGGTAAACTAAAACAAAAAAAATAATGACACTTTGAACAATGTACTGATTAAAATATATTTGATTTTGTCTGTATACATTTCTGAAATGAGTCATTGTAAATATTTACACGATTTACATTGTTTAGACTGTTGCCCTCATCTGTACGGTCATGTTCACGAAGCAAGCAAACGTAAAGAAGTTCTACAAATGGGAGGGGCGAGAAAAGAAACTCTTAGAGTAGAAGAGTTGGTTACATTTAACTTGTTCGAGGGTAAAAGGGTCGGAAGATCAGGAGAAAAAGCATGTCAAAGCAGTTGCCATGAAAATACTTGTAGAAAAGACAGAGGGAAGCCACATCAATTCGGTGAGAAAGTGACTGAACGCTAGCTGCCAAGTCAGGATCGGCATTGCAGATCCATCTTTGTTATTGCAGATCCATCTTTGGATTTTGTTGAGAACCTCAAGATGAATAGCAGGAGCCCCCCCTCTGGGTAGATATGGAAACGGGTAGGGTTATAAATGTGCAAAATGGATTCTAACGAGAAAAAACTTCTTTCCCGATTAAGTGACCCAACCTTTCTAATCGTAGATGCAGCCATGGATTCTACTGAGTCATTCCATTTGAGATTATTTGAGAGAGTAAGTCCAAAGCGGCGTAATGTGTCGTTCTCTAGGAGACTATCGTCTTTCATTCGGATAGTGAACAGAAAACTTTCTCTGTAGTGATTAAAGAACAGCACTTTCATTTTGGAGGCTTTAAACTTTACGAGCCGTTCCTTTTCTCATTCAATCACAGAGACATTTTAAAGGAAAGCAGTCAGGTTTACTTTATCAGACTTGCCAGATTTTTTAATGAGACAGGAGTAAATGTAGTGTCATTTGCATACATACCTACTTTGGAACTGATTACATCATTTATAAAGATCAGAAAAAGCGTAGGACCTAGGATAGAGCCCGGAAGGACGCCCGTGTTAGTATAAAAACTCATGAAGTTTACCTGTTCAAAACATTGAATACTGTTCGGGTGCTCCTGCTATTCATGTTGAGGTTCTCGTCAGAATCCATCTTGCACATTTAGAAATCTACTATTCATCCGTCCATTGAATACAGTTGCCATATATGGTCGGTTGCTCCTGCTATTCATGTTGAGGTTCTCGTCAGAATCCATCTTGCACATTTAGAAATCTACTATTGAATACATCCGTCCATTGAATACAGTTGCCATATATGGTCGGGTGCTCCTGCTGTTCATCTCGACGTTCTTGTTAGAATCCTTCATGCATATTTATAAATCTAGCATTCCTCCGTGAATTGAATACAGTTGCCATATATGGTCGGGTGCTCCTGCTGTTCATCTCGACGTTCTTGTTAGAATCCTTCATGCATATTTATAAATCTAGCATTCCTCCGTGAATTGAATACAGTTGCCATATATGGTCGGGTGCTCCTGATATTCATCTGGAGGTACTCATCAAAATCCATCTTGCACATATCTAAATCTACCATTCGTCTGTGCATTGACTACTGTTGATATATCTGGTCGGGTGTTTTTGCTATTCATCTCGAGGTTCTCGTCAGAATCCATCTTAAAATGTATAAATCTACCATTCGTCTGTGCATTGAATATTGTTGCCATATCTTGTCGGGTGCTTCCGCTATTCATCTGGATGTTCTCGTCAGAATCCATCTTGCACATTTATAAATCTACCATTCGTCCGTGCATTGAATGCAGTTGTCATATATGTTCGGGTGCTCCTGCTATTCATCTTGAGGTTCTCGTCAGAATCCATCTGACACAATTATAAATTTACCATTGTCCGTGCATTGAATTTTATTGCCATATCTGGTCGAGTGCTCCTGCTATTCATCTTGAGGTTCTCATAAGAATCCATCTTGCACATTTATAAATCCACCATTCGTCCGTACATTGAGGACAGTTGCCATATCTGGCCGTGAGCTCCTGCTATTCATCTCTAGGTTCTTGCCAGAATCCATCTTGCATATTTATAAATCTAACATTCGTCCATGCATTGAATATCGTTGCCATATTTGGTTGGGTGCTCCTGCTATTCATCTCGACGTTCTCGTCAGAATCCATCGTGCACATTTATAATTCTACAATTCGTCCATGTATTAAATAGTGTTGCCATATCTGGTTGGGTGCTCCTCTTATTCATCTCAAGATTCTTGTCAGAATCCATCTTGCACATTTATAAATTTACCATTCGTCATGGCATTGAGTAATGTTGCCATATCTGATCGGTTGCTCCTGCTAATTATCTCGAGATGTTTATCAGAATCTATCATGCACATTTTCAAATCTCTCATTTGTCCGTGAATTGAATACTGTTGCCATATCTGGTCGGGTTCTCCTGCTATTCATCTTGAAGTTCTCAGAATCCATCTTGCACATTTATAAATCTACCATTCATCTGTGCATTGAATACTGTTATAACACGTTCAGAATATCCTTCTTTCGAAAGAATTTCAACCTGAGCTCTTTTTTCAATGCTAATCTGTTTCTTCCTTGTCACTCGCACTTCCCGCCTGTGGAACTCGCTCCCGTATTCTTGCTTTCCTGACGGCTACAACCTCCAGAAATTTAAATGCAAAGTCAATACTCATCTACTAACCACTGGACTCTAGCTCTCCCCCCCCCCGTATAACCTCCCCTTTCTCTCCACCTATGTATCTGTCATCGCACCTGCTTTCTCAGCTTTCTATTGTTCCCTTCTAACTAGTTTGTACTCCTCACCCTTTTCTAATTAATCTCTTTACATTTATGTAGCCCCCTGCACACCAGTGGCGTTTGCTCGGGGTGAAATGATTAAAAAAAAAATCTGGTCGGGTGCTCCTGCTATTTTTCTTGAGGTTCTCGTCAGAATCCATCTTACACATTTATAAATCTACCATTCTTCCATCCATTGAATACTGGTGGGTGTTGCCATATCTGGTCGGCTGCTCCTGCTATTCATCTTTGAGGTTCTCGGCCAAATCGAAAGAACGATCTACAATGTAATCGGTCGTCACTTGGCATTACGACTGCGCTCACTTTCTCAACGACTGGACGTGGCTTCCTTCTGTCTTTTCTACAAATATTTTAATGGAACTGCTTTTTTTCTCTGGCGCCCTGTTCATGTGAAGCCGCCACTTCTACTTCAAAAGTTTCTTCCTTCGTGTTTCCCTTTCCTTTACTTGCTTCCCAGATAGCTACAATCTTAAAAAAAATTTAAAAACAACCATCTTCTGACCTCTTGAATCCTATTCCTGTTTTATCCTTTCTTTAATACCCTCTGTACCCAATATTTTTTCTCACTAGTGTTGGTCCCGTTTTGTTTATTGAAAAAACTAATGATAACAGTGAAAATAGAAAACAATAGAAACAATTTTAACAGCCCCCCCCCTTATAATTGTTTAAATATTGAAATTATTCCAAACTTTTCTTGTCAATCGGAAGGTTTAGGATGTAACTGATAAGATCGCAATGAAAATGTAAACAAAAAAAATTGATAATCAACCAATTTACAGGTGGTGGTAATGTCATACTGGCGAGTGGTTCCAAAATGGAGGATCGATTTACTATAACGTTTTATGAAAAACTGAGCCCCCCCCCCCCCACCGCTAAAATTGTTGAAACATTGAAATTTTTCCAAATTTTTTTTGTCGATCGGAAAGTTTAGGGTGTAATCGATAAGATTTCAACGAGAAAAGTGAAAAAAAAAAAAAAAAAAAATGGCTTTCCGGAAAACCAATGGATTTGAATATCTAAACCTATTTAAAAATGAAACTTTGAGTGTGTGTGTGTGTGTATCCGTTACCTATAGACTCTGAAACGGCTGAACCGATTGCCTTGAAAATTTACACAGTTGTACTATAAGCGTCTGCAAGTGTTCTTAGCTAGGTTTTGTGTCGAGGTACACCCGATAAATATCGAAAATCGATAATCGAAATAATCGTGTTATAGAAGGAGTGATCCGATTTTAATCAAATTTGATACACTCATAGACAAAGACATAAGAAACGATATTCAGAAGTTTCAAGGTTGCACTTCTTACAACAGTGCAGAAAATCGATAATATATATATATATATATATATATATATATATATATATATATATATAAGGCAAAATACCGGGTCTGATCAAAATCAGTTTTTCAACCCTTTTATTTTAGTTTTTGCTAAAATAAATTTGTTGCCTACGCCGAAAGTCATTCTGCAGTTAATTACATGACTTCGTGAGAGTTACGTGAGACAAAACGTGCGAGATATTGTTCGATTTTTTCTGGTCGTTAAGATCAATAAAGTTAAGTTTCTTCAATAACTAATTATTGATTTGAGTTCAGCATATACATTTGCACAGAGATAATGCTATTTTGGAGAAATTTGAAGGGGGAAAAGCCTTCGGGACCTAAAACGAAAATTACCGGAAGTTTCAGTAAAGGAAGAAAATCGATCGAAAATCGACAGAAATTTGTCGCCTATGTAGAACGTCATTCTGCAGTTAATTACATGACTTCATGAGAGTTACGGGAGAGAAAAAGTGCGAGATATAGTTCGTTTTTTATGGACATTTAGATAAATAAAGGTAAGTTTCTTCAATAATTAATTGTTGATTTGAGTTTGATTTTGGATAAATTTGAAGGGAAAAAGCCGTCGGGAGTTAAAACATTTACCAAATAAAACTCTAAGCATAGTACAGTTTGAATTGATGAAGTATGTATCTCTTTAGTGAGATAAAAAATCGCGGGTTTTTATTTTACTCATCATTTGTGTAAGAATTAAAAAATTCAGCGGACCTGAAGGAGACTACCACCACATTTAAATTTGTTGTTTTTAATTTGTTTTTTTTTTTTAATTTTTTTTAAACTCAGTCTTATCGATTATTACATAAAGTTTCAGATTATCAAAAAACATTTGAAAAAATGTCGACATTTAAACAATTTTAGCAGGGGCGGGCTCACTTTCTCATACAACGTTATAGTAAATCGATCCTCCATTTTGGAACCACTCGCATTGGGGTCGTTTTTTTTGTTTTTTTGATGATTTGTTGCTCTTGTTTTTATATTTTTCAAGTTTTCTTCGGTTCTTACGATGGCATCTTCCTCGGAAACTCCAAGAATGGCTTTATTAAAAAAATTCGCAAAGGATTCAGTAGTTGAATATGCGCAAGCAAAAAAGTTAATTGCACAGGATCGATTTACTATAAGGTTGTATGGAAAACTGAGCCCCCATTAAAATTGTTTAAATGTTGAAATTTGTACAAGATTTTTTTTGTCAATCAGAAAGTTTAGAGTTTAATCGATAAAATTGCACTTTAAAAATGGTAAATAAAAACCAAAAAGGAAAAAAATAAAGATAATCAACCAATTTACTGGTGGTGGTAATGTCGTACCGGCGAGTGGTTCAAAATGGAGGATCGATTTACTATAACGTTGTATGAAAAACTGAGCCCCCATTAAAATTGTTTAAAATATTGAAATTATTCCAAATTTTTCTTGTCAATCAGAAAGTTTTGTGTAAAATCGATAAGATTCCAATGAAAATGTAAAAAAAAATTGATATTCAACCAATTTACAGGTGATGGTAATGTCATACCGGCGAGTGGCTCCAAAATGGAGGATCGATTTACTATAACGGTTTATGAAAAACCGAGCCTCCCACCGCTAAAATTGTTGAAACATTAGAATTTTTCCAAATTTTTTTTTATCGATCGGAAAGTTTAGGGTGTAATCGATAAGATTTCACCGAGAAAAGTGAAAAAAAAAAAAAAATGAAAAACAACAAATTTAAAGGTGGTGGTAGTCTTCTCTTCAGGTCCGCCAAAAATTCAATTAAAATGCTGAAGTAAGCCAAGATTCATGAGAAAATAATCTGCCCGGAGTTATTATTTAATGTTAAAAAAAAAAAAAAAAAAAATGGCGTTTCGGAAAAGCAATGGATTTGAATATAAGCAATAAAGATGAAAAATAAAATTTGAAATTTTGAAATAATTGTTTAGTAAGAAGAAATATCGAGAAAATATAGACGAAAAGGAAGGGAGGAAATTAAAGGTGGGGAGGAAGAGAAAGACAAACGACAGAAAGAAAGAGGAGGAAACTGAAGAAAAGAGCGAGGGGGAAAATGAAAAGGGGGTCAATTAAGAGTAAAAATGAGGATAAAAAGAAGAGGACGAAGAAGGAGAATAATGACAAAAAGAAAGAGGGGAAAAGGAAAGAGAGGAAAGAAATAAAACGGGGAGAGAGAACTGGAAAGAAAATGGAGGAGCAGAAAAATGAAGAGGAGAGGAGGAAGGAAGAGAAACATGGCACACACAAAGAAGAGGAAGAATATATAGAGAAGAAGTTATAAAAAAGTAGGGAAAAGTAAGAGGAAAAAGAAGAGGAGGAAGAAAATGAAGAGGAGGGGAGAAAGAGAGAGAAGAATGGCAAGCACAAAGAAGAGGAAGAATATAGAGGGAGGAAGGAATAAAGAGAAAGGAGTGAGAAGTGAGAGGAGGAAAAAAGGAGAGGAAGAAAATGAAGAGGAGGATAGAAAGGGGGAGAAGAATGGTAAGCACAAAGAAGAGAAAGAATATAGAGGGAGGAAGGAATAAAGAGGGGAGTGAGAAGTAAGAGGAAAAAGAAGAGGAGGAAGAAAATGAAGATGAGGGGAGAAAGGGGGGAGAAGAATGGCAAGCACAAAGAAGAGAAAGAATAAAGAGGGAGGAAGGAATAAAGAGGGGAGTGAGAAGTAAGAGGAAAATGAAGAGGAGGGGAAAAGAAAAGGGGAGAAGAATGGCAAGCAGAAAGAAGAGAAAGAATTAGAAAGAGGAAGGAATAAAGAGGGAAGGGAAAAGTAAGAGGAAAAAGAAGAGGAAGAAGAAAATGAAGAGGAAGGGAGAAAGGAGGAGAAGAATAACAAGCACAAAGAAGAAGAAGAATGTAGAGGGAGGAAGAAATAAAAAGGGGAGGGAAAAGTAAGAGGAAAAAGAAGAGGAGGAAGAAAATGAAGAGGAGAAGAGAAAGGGGGAGAAGAATGGCAAGCACAAAGAATACAAAGAATATATAGAGAGGAAGGCATAAAAAGTGAGGGAAAAGTAAAAGGAAAAAGAAGAGGAGGAAGAAAATGAAGAGGAGAGGAGAAAGGGGGAGAAAATGACGAAATGAAAGAAGTGGAAAATTAAGAGACGAGGTACGCGGGAAACGAAGGGGACGACGAAGTAAATTGAAATGTAACGGAGGAGGAGGAGGAAAATGAGGCGAGGGTAAAGGAGAATAATAGTCAAGAAGAGAAGGAAAAGAAAAATGATGGACAAAAAAGAGGAGGGAAATATAGAGGCAGGGAGTAGTATGAGGAAAATACAGAAGGGAAGAGAAAGAAGGAGACAAATACAAAGAAAGAGGTAGAAGGAGAAAATGAAAAGCAGGAATGCGTAGAGAAATAAAAAATAAAATAAAAACGGAGGGAGATATTGGAAGAGAAGATGAGGGGAAGGATGAGGAGGCAAATGAGACGAAGAGTGAGAAGAGGTGAGAGAAGAGAAAATCAGACGATAATTAAGACGGAAAAAGAGAATAAGATAAAAGAGGAGAAAGGTAGACATGACGAAGAGAGGGAGTAGAAGTAGGGAAATAAAAAGAAGTGAAAGAAGGGGAGAGTAATTGACGAATATGGTGAGCAAGAAAAGAAGATCCATTTTAACGAGAAGAGAATAAGTCAAAATTAGAATAATGTAGAAAACACGCAGGAAAGTGGGGGGAAAAGTCGATGGCTTCGGTTTGGGGGAGGAAGACGGTATTTTTTGGTAATGACACCTGGTGTGAATTGAAACGGATAATATGTGATTTAATATCTTTAATTAAAATGCAAGAATTCAACTTAGCAGACGAGAATTAAGAAATCAAGATGAGAGGAATTCATTTTGGATAATTACATTTTTCTCCTTCGAACCTGAACCCTAAAACCATTGCTACATTTATCTCTTGCAATATATCCCCCAAATTATTCTTCTATGTGCCGTGTAACTTCAGGACGTAGGCGATCATGGCCCTCCACATCTCTCTATTCCTTGTAGCTCTTAATTTGATTTTTCGAATTGTTTTTTTTCACGAGTTAATCAACCCTTTATGGTTATTTAAAAACGAAATATATTTTGGATTATAAGAATATATGTTTCTTTTTTTTTTTAATCATTTCACCCCAAGCAAGGCATTCCACTGCCACTATTGCGCATGGGGCTACATAGGGGACAGTAAAGAGAAGGAGTGGTTAGACATAGGAAATGTCAGGAGGAAGGTGATAGATGGGTAAGGATACCGAGGATGAGGGTTGGGCAGATGGGAAGAGTGTTTGAAAGAATGGGAGCGAGTCTGGGAAGCAATCATGTGGTAGGAAATTCCACAGTCGAGAAGTGCGAGAAAAGAAACTGTTGGAGTAGAAGTTGCGGTTGCATTTTATCGGTTTCACTGTAAAAGGGTGGGATCTAGTTGCTAATCTAGTATCTCGTGCAAATTCGTAACTAGGGGGCACCAGTGATCTAAGTTCATCGGAGCAGAAACCGTGAAAGTATTTATAGAAGAGACACAGGAAAACCACGTCGCACCGGTGGGAGAGAGACTGCAGGCGGTCTGCCAAGTCGGTATCTATCACATTACAGACCCTCCTCTGTACTTTATCGAGAACCCCGAGGAGAATAGCAGGGGCATCCGACCAGATATGGCAGCAGTATTCAATGCACGGGCGGATGGTAGATTTATATATGTGCAGGATAGATTTAGACGGGAAAATCTTCCGGGCCCTGCACAGAGAACCGACTTTCATAGCAGCGGATTTAGCAATGGATTCGATATAGTCATTCCATTTGAGGTCCGCTGAAAGTGTGAGACCAAGGAGGCGCAGTGTTTTACTCTCTGGGAGGCAAGCCTGGTCCATGCTAATGGGAGGTAGGTGAGATTGTCTATGATGGTTAATTGAGAGTAGCTTCGTTTTAGAAGCATTAAAATTTACTAGCCATTTCTTAACCCAGTCCACTACGGATTGGAGGTCTTTTTCAATCTCGGCTGCGAGGTTATCTTTGTCACCCACACCAGATTTTTGGTCGAGGCGAGAGTAAACTGTGGTGTCATCGGCGTACATACCTACTTGGGATCTTATGGAATCAGGTAGATCATTAATGTATATCAGAAAGAGCGTAGGACCTAAGATGGAGCCTTGGACACCTGCGTTCGTATGGTAGTTCTGGGAGGCATGTCCGATTAATACCACCTTCATTGTGTGGTTAGAGAGGAATGAATGAATTAGTTCAAACAAATGTCCAGTTATACCATAGCTCCGCAGTTTACATAGAAGGCCAGCATGCCAAACTCTGTCGAACGCCTTAGATATATCCAATGCAACGGTTTGGACTTCGCCATTCCTGTCGAGTGCCTGGTATATGTACTCGGTGATGGTCGTTAGCATATCAGCAGTAGACCTGGTGAAGCGGAAACCATATTGCTTGTCCGAGAGGAGCCTGTGTGCTGTGAGATGCTGAACCACCTCGGCGTTGATAATGGCTTCGAACACTTTGCCAAAGATCGGAAGAAGGCTGATAGGGCGGTAGTTTGCGGGGTCCGAGGGTTCTCCAGTGGTTTTAAATATAGGAACTACAGAGTAAGATTTCCAACAGGCAGGAAAGCAGGAAGCAGATAGGCAGAGGTTGTAGAGCTTAGAAAGGACATAGGAGAGTTCAGGGGCACATTTCTTTAAGACTATGGTTGGGATTCCGTCCCCACCGCTCGCTTTGTGAGCGTCAAGTTTTGAGATTATCTTAGAGACAAGCAAAGGTGTAATGTGGACATCATTCAGTTGTGCCTCGGTTCTAGGTGAGAAGTCGGGTGTAAAAACTTCAGACGAGTCCAGACTCGAATCGTTCGAGAATCTGCGGGCAAAGCATTCAGCCTTGTCTGCTGGGGAGGTGAGGACCTCAAATTTGTTGATTAGTGGGGGTATTGTGGACTTGCTCTTGTTAAGTACTCTTTTACAGAGTCGCCAGTAGTCTTTGGCGCCGAACTTAGAGGATGCTATGCGTTGCTTCATTCTGGCAGCAAACAACATCTTAGCTTCGTTAAGTATCTTTTTACACTTATTACGAGCTGAAGTGAAAAGGCGCCTGTTTTGGTCCGACGCGTAGCTACGATAGAGTCGGAAGAAATGATTCCGGTGGGCAATGGCAGCCGAGCAAGCGGGTGAGAACCATGGAGACGAATGAGATTTAAGCTGGATTTCCTGGCAGGGATGAAGGCATCGATGCCAGCCTTAACCCATGAGGAGACCTCGGATGTACATTCTTCGATGGGAAGACTAAAAACTTTGTTCCATGGGATATCACAGAGGAAGTCTCGGAACGAATCCCAGTCTGCTTTTTGATAGCAGTAGGATATTCTACTTGTCTGGGTTTCTTTGGTCGGGTGGGAGTGGAATGAAATGCTGACGGACACTACGGTGTGGTCAGAGTTTCCGAGTGGGCAGAGTTGTCTGTGCGAGTAAACATTGTATTAACAATTTTCCAGAGGTAACAATGATTTTTCCAGATAGAAGTTCTATTATTGAACCCCTGAGGAGGGAGATGAACTCAAACCTTTCCCAAATGTATTTAGACGTTAGGGATTCCACTTGGAAATATTTTCCACAAAGTAGCGGTCCTTAAAAAGAAGGGCTTATGATCACATCACGTTAAAAACTCCGGTTCCAGTCCAACCATGAAGTTAAGCAACGTCGAGGCAGGTCAGTAGATCAGGTACTGTAAACTCGAATGCGTGGGTACAGTAATGGGTAACATCTCGAAATTGGGAATCAAAGATTAATTCTAGTTCCCCTTGGGTTAATTCTTCTTCTTCTTCTTCTTTATGTGCCGTGTCCCTTCAGGACGTAGACGATCATAGACTTCCACTTGGCTCTGTCACTTGTCACTCTCAATAATGTTTTCTCTTCTACGATCCATTTGCTCAAGCCGATAAATCTAGAACATAAATGAATAGAAACTAGCCTGGCCACAAAATAGGGGATCAGTCTATATATTGATTATAATAGAGAATTGATCCTCCACTTTATATCCGCATAATTTCAAATTTGTTTGTCAAATTCTGATTAGGTATCAATCCACCTCTTCTCCTTACTGGTTATCTATGCAGTCACGTCTTTTAGTTTTATTTCTTCTTCTTCATGTGCCGTGTCCATTCAGGACGTAGGCGATCATAGACTTCCACTTGGCCCTGTCTCTTGTCACTCTCAATAATTTTTCTCTTGGTATCTCTTCCAAGCTCCGATCCGTCAACCATTTGCTCAGACCTAACAAGCACGTCTCGCGCTGCTTTCCCTCTGACACTTCTCCCATTTATTCAACCTGTGAGTATCAAGTTCTTCAGGCCCTCCTTCCTCATTACGTGCCCCAGGAACCTCATTTGTCCATTCCTGACATATATTATGTTTTCTTCTAGTTTGCATTCTTTCCAACACCTCATCGTTGCACACATGCTCTGTCCATGGGTATCATCATCATCCTTCTGTAAAACCACATTTCTGCTGCCCCAAGCCTCTCATCTTTGATGAGATCGTTCAGCATTCGCTTCCATACAGAAGGAGAGATATCACATAGCAATCCAGCACTCTTTTCTTTTTTTCACCTCATCATTAGTGTCCCAGGAACTTCATTTGTCTCATCTTGATATTTAGTATCAGTTTTCTTCTCATCTTCATCCATTCCAACACCTCATCATTGCACATGTGCTCTGTCCATGGTATCCTCAGCATCCTTCTGTAAAACCACATTTCTGCTGCCTCAAGCTTCGCCTTCATCTTTGATGAGATCTTCCAGCATTCACTTCCATACAGAAGAACAAATATCACGTAGTAATCCGGCACACTTTTCTTTGTTTCTAATGAGATTTTCCTATCTTTTAGTACTCTGCTTAGCTTCTGAAATGCGTCTTTGGCCATGCCAATGCGTATTTGGATCTCCGTGTCGCATTTTCCATTCTCTATCAAAAAAATTCCCAGGTATTTGAATTTTTTACTTGTTTTATTTTAGATTCTCCAACTTGCAGTTGGCGTATTGGTCTCTTCTTTATTGCTGATGACCAAACATTCATTTTTCTTAAGGTTTATGCTCAGTCCTTTCTTCTCTCTTTCTTTTGCTAACTTCTGTAGAAGGTCCTGAATTTTCCTTTCCGTGTCTGCTATCAACACTGTGTCAATCGTGTATCGGATAGTGTTGAGATTGCTGCTCACAATAACCGTTGTCATTATATATAATCAATTTTGCTGTGTCCATGGTATTCTCAGCATCCTTCTGTGAAACCACATTTCTGCTGCCTCCTTGATGAAGTCGTCCGGCATTCACTTCCATACAAAAGGACAGAAATCACATCGTAATCCAGTACTCTTTTCTTTGTTTCTAATGAGATTTTCCAGTCTTTCAGTACTTTGCTTAGCTTCTGAAATACGCCTTTAGCCATGCCAATGCGTCTTTGGATCTCCATGTCTCACTTTCCATCCGCTGTCAAAACACTTTCCAGATATTTGAATTTTTTTACTTGGGTTCATTACGTACACATAAATACAATTATAAGGTTATGAATCTACCTCTAGTTGTCATCATTGTTTTATTTTATTATTAGTTATTGTTGTTAATCTTTTATTGTAATCTAATAAGATCTACGGTAAAAACGAATATTTTGTCCGTCATATAACTTTATATTGTTATAATTGTTCTATTTTGTTATTAGTCATTGTTGTTAATCTCTTATTATGCCTAATGAGATCTATAATAAGAACGAGTCTTCTGTCCGTCACATCACTTTTAATACAGTCTGTTTCTATAATTGTTCTATTTTGTTATTAATTATTGTTGTTAATCTGTTATTGTGCCTAATAAAATTTACGGCATGAACGAATTTTTTATCTATCACATAAGTTTACTGTCAATAACTTAACAGCCAATTGTCACAATTGTTCTATTTTACTATTGTTATTGATCCATTATTTGCATTATTTATAAATTAAACATTTATCACGGGTTTATATACAAATATATATATATATATATATATATATATATATATATATATATATATATATATATATATATATAATATATATATATATATATATATATATATATATATATATATATATATATATATATATATATATATATATATATATATAAATATATATATATATATATATATTTATATATATATACATATACATATATATATATATATATATATATATATATATATATATTTTTTTTTTTAATCGTATCACCCCGAGCAAGGCAGTAACGCCACTGATGTGCAGGGGGCTATGTAAGAGTGAAAAGATTGTAAAAGAGAAAGCCGGAAACCACATCCTAAATAGGGAACAAGGGATGAGCCTCTTAACCTGTTCAATAGACGTGGGTGGAGTGTGAACCGGGCGATAGATAGATCTATCTACTCCAATTGAAAAAAAAAACAAAGTGAGAAGATTGTAAAAGAGAAAGCCGGAAACCACATCCTAAACAGGGAACAAGTGATCAGCCTCTTAACCTGTTCAATAGACGTGGGTGGAGTGTGAACCGGGCGATAGATAGATCTATCTATATATATATACAAATATATATATATCGAGGGAAATGTGAATGGTTCGCTACTATCTGCATTTTCAGGCATCTTAGGAGACTTTTCAGGCATATTACTCACGGATAACAGAATCCTCCTTTATTTCAAATTTATCGGAAAGCGATTTTCAGTGGGTTAGTTAGCCAGATCATTGCGTGTTTGATCTTCTTTTGGAAGTTTTTTGTTTTGACCTTTTGTCAGACTTGTTCATATCAAGTGAAAAAACAGAGTCGCCTGTAAAGGCAAGATGCCTGGAAAAATAGTTTCTCGAGCCACTGGTAATATAATTTCAAGATTAATTTAATCTGTCATAAGGACAGAGTTGTTGAAAACTACACTTAACATTAACCACACCACCCGCTTCTTGTTTCTGCTTCTCCTCCTCCAAGGGAAAACCGAACCGTTTTCTGACGACGTTGACTGTCCCCGGCCCACGTTTCCTCTCATCAACGCCGGGGGTTTTTGGTCATTTTCTTCAGAATGTCCTCCTTGGTCACGTTGCATTTGGTGGCTGAAGAACATGGGAATTGTCGGTGGCCGTTGTCTACTGTTGCCCGAGGCAGCAAAAGGTTAAAGTGACGCTTGTCGCACATCTAAAGCCGGGCAATGTACAAATGGATATGTGACAGTCCCGCTAGGAAAATGAAAAGAAGAAGAAGAAGAAAGTAATAGAAAACAAGTAAGAAGATTAAAGATAATAACCTGAAGGAGTAAAGATAATATATAAACAGAAGGGACGTGTTAGAAAAGGAAAAGAAAGTGAAGAAGAGGAATTTGAAAAATAGGAGAGGGAGAAGGAAAAAAGTCGAAGAAAAAAGAGGAGAAGCGGTGTGGTTAGAAAAGGAAAAGAGAGTGAAGAAGAGGAAGATGAAAAGAATAAAAGCGGAAGAAGGAAAAAAAAACTAAGAAAAAAAAAGAGAAGCGGTGAGTTTAGAAAAAAGAAACGAGAGTGAAGAAGAGAACATTGAAAAGAATAGGGGAGGGAGAAGGAAAAAAGTCGAAGAAAAAAGAGGAGAAGCGGTGAGGTTAGAAAAGGAAAAGAAATGAAAAAGAGGAAATTGAAAAGAATAAGAGAGGGAGAAGAAAAAGGACGAAGAAAAAAGAGGAGAAGCGGTGTGGTTAGAAAAGGAAAAGAAATGAAAAAGAGGAAATTGAAAAGAATAAGAGAGGGAGAAGAAAAAGGACGAAGAAAAAAGAGGAGAAGCGGTGTGGTTACAAAAGGAAAAGAGAATGAAGAAGTGGAAGATGAAATGAATAAGATAAGGAGAAGAAAAAGACGAAGAAAAGGAGGAGAAGTGGTGAGGTTAGAAAAGGAATAGAGAGTGAAGAAGAGGAAGTTGAAAAGAGTAGGAGAAGGGGAAGAAAAGAGACAAAGAAAAAAGGGGAGAAGTGGTGAGGTTAGAAAAGGAATAGAGAGTGAAGAAGAGGAAGTTGAAAAGAGTAGGAGAAGGGGAAGAAAAGAGACAAAGAAAAAAATGGGGAGAAGTGGTGAGGTTAGAAAAGGAATAGAGAGTGAAGAAGAGGAAGTTGAAAAGAGTAGGAGAAGGGGAAGAAAAGAGACAAAGAAAAAAGGGGAGAAGTGGTGAGGTTAGAAAAGGAATAGAGAGTGAAGAAGAGGAAGTTGAAAAGAGTAGGGGAAGGAGGAAAAAAGAGACGAAGAAGTAAGGAGAGAAGAGGGGTGTGGTTAGAATAGGAAAGAGGGGGAAATAAAGTTGTAAAGTGTAAAAGAAGGAGGAGAATAAGCGAAGGAGAATAAGCGAAGGAGAATAAGCGAAGGAGAATAACGACGGAGAATAAGCGAAGGAGAATAACGACGGAGAATAAGCGAAGGAGAATAAGCGAAGGAGAATAACGACGGAGAATAAGCGAAGGAGAATAACGACGGAGAATAAGCGAAGGAGAATAAGCGAAGGAGAATAACGACGGAGAATAAGCGAAGGAGAATAAGCGAAGGAGAATAACGACGGAGAATAAGCGAAGGAGAATAAGCGAAGGAGAATAAGCGAAGGAGAAGGGTGTGTATGATTAAAAAAGGAAAAGAGAGGAAGTAAAGATGTAAAGTGTCGAAAAGAGAGGAGAAAAAAATCAACGAAAAAGAAAGCAAAAGAAGGGGGTTGTTTAGAAAAGGGAAAAGGGAGGAAGTAAAGTTTCAAGGAGTAGAAAAAGCAACGAAGAAGGAAAGGAAGGAAAAGGGGCTGTCTAGAAAAGGAAAAAAAGAGGACGTAAACTAGAGAAAATTAAAAAAAATGGAAGTGTTAAAAAGAGAGGGAGAAGGAAATAGACGATAAAGAAAGGAAATTCTTGTTATTTGACTCATAGCTAGTGCGAGAAGATATCTATTATATTATTAAGTAGCAATTAGTGGGGGATCAGTTTATTACTTCATAACAATAGCAAACCGATCCCCCACTTTATACCCAGTAGAAGCCTTAATCATGTTTCTATTATATTCAGTCAGTCCGTTAAGTGCCATACATGATACACGTTTGGGCGATCATGTCTCGAAAGAGACATGACTGTCTGGGCAGAAGATTATCCCACAGTGGGGTTGCCATTACTTTCTGCGGCAGAGAGGTTGCCAGCCAAGGCTATAGAACCTAGTCTGTTTTGTTATTTAACCCATAACTGGAGGGAAGAGACGGATAAACACCTTTCCCAAGGGTATCTGCGCATAAGTGAATGCAAGGAATTCAACTTGAATTCGAACTCGGCTCCCCGATTTCTCGTTCCGAGCCGATATCCATAACGATATCCATAACCCTAAACCTCAAATAAAACCCGTACATAAGATCCGTCGCTTAGGATACTGGGAAAATATTCGGTTCTCTGTACCGTTCCAGTCGGTAGCTGACTCTTCATGCTATCTGCCAACTTTATCAGAGACATATCAGGTCAAACATAGAGTATTTCTTTCATATAAGCGTAGAAACTAACCAGTTTTTACTTTTCAATCTCGACAGTTTGTCTGCGTGTTTGTGGTTGATGAAATATTTTCATTGCACTAACTCTTTCTCACAGACAAAACGTCGCAAGCCCCTCACTGTTCTGTTGCTATTTCCATGGAAAGTGTTCAGACGTACTACATTCCTTAGACCCAGCAGTTTAATGCATCACGGCTACGACTCACCCTGCTACGTACAGAGAACTACCCTCATTTTCTTTGTATTCTATTAGGGAAAGTTCTACCCGAGCAGCTTCTTCCCACAAATCGCCGCTTTGTAGACCGATTTCCCGATCGCTACAATCTGTACCTGTTCAAATCAACGGTCATTAAACTAGTATTTTGTCCGTGGCCCTTTTTACCTTCGGAACTTTTTGTCTTTGGCCGTTTTGACTTAGCAAAATACCGGTTGACCCTAAAATCTAAAAATAAAGTGGTATGCATTCATTTATTTATTTATTTATTTTTTTTATAAGCGTTTCACCTCGAGAAAGGCATGTCACTGCCACTACTGTGCAGGGGGCTACATAGAGTGGAGAAAGGATGATTAAATATAGGAAATGTCAGAGGGTGGGTGATAGGCGGGTAAGGATACCGAGAATGAGGGTTGGGTAGATGAGAGTGTTCTGAGAATAGTTGGGAGTTAGTGTGATAGGAGTTGTCTATTGACCCTACATTTAAACACCTGGAGATTGTAACTGTCGGGAAAGCAGACTTGTGGAAGGGAATTCCATAGGCGAGAAGTGCGAGAAAAGAAGCTGTTGGAGTAGAATTTACGGTTACATCTTATTTGTTTAACTGTAAAAGGGTGGGACCTAGTTGCTAATCTAGTATCTCGTGTAAATTCGTGCTTAGGCGGCACCAGTGATCTAAGCTCATCGGAGCAGAAGCCATGAAAGTACTTGTAGAAGAGGCACATGGAAGCCACATCACGCCGGTGAGAGAGCGGCTGCAGCCGGTCTGCCAAAAAAACAAACATGGCCGGTCTTAGAATTCCTACATATAGCCAAAACCCTAACCCTAATATACCAAACCTAAATTTATTTATTTATTTATTCGTTTTTCACTTCATTTATATCAAATGTTTGTCTTGTCCCTTTTATTCAACTGTTGACTTAATTTGTAGATGCAAGAATTATCCCCCTCCGCAAATTAGTACTTTTATTGTTTAGTTTATGGCGGAGAATTTAAATCATTGATAAAAACCTGTTTTTTTTTTTAAATTGAAATATAATTAAAAATAATTTATCAATGTTATAAATTAATTTTTTTAATTACATGCACAGTGAAAATTCAAAATCATGAAAATGTACAGAAATGTGAAAATGAATGCATACCACTTTATTTTTAGATTTTCAATTCAGATTCATTAGAGAACATATTATTAGATGAAAAAAAAAACACTCACTAATCAGAGGGAAATTTCACACGTTGAGAACAAATATTAAAAGTTTCAGATGATACAAATATAATCTTAACTTAATCGTGCATGTGTTGAAATATTAGAAATTTAAATATAGTTACTAAAGAGAAGTTGAAAATAAAAGAGGCACACATTAATAAGGTAGAACAGTTAAAATAACGAGATTAAATATTTGGGGCCATAAACATTTTATCAATATCCAATTCAATTTGTTTCTCCCCTCTCAAAAAATGCTTACTGTAAATAAACTTAAGTTTGACATATTAGTGACACCAAGTAGCCTATAAACTTTTTTGTCATTGGTCCTTTTTATCTTTGGACCTTTTTGTTTTTGACCGTTTTAACGTTTTCTCCACATATAATCTAAACTTATTTATAAATGGAACTTTGTGTGTGTGTCCGTTACCTATAGACTCCGAAATGGCTGAACCGATTTTCTTGAAAATCTACACAGTTGTACTATAAGCGTCTGCGAGTGTTCTTAGCAAGGTTTTGTGTCGAGGTACCCCCAGATAAATATAGAAAATCGATAATCGAAAAAATCGGGTTATAGAAGGAGTGGTCCGATTTTAATCAAATTTGATACACTCATAGACAAAGACATAAGGAACGATATTCAGAAGTTTCAAGGTTGCAGTTCTTACAATCGTGCAGAAAATCGATAATATATATATATATATATATATATATATATATATATATATATATATATAAAAGGCAAGATGTTTGTGTGTATGTCTGTCTATCTGCTTGTATGTCTGTATTTTTTTAGCCCTTTTATTTTAGTTTTTGCTTCGGGTTTGGCTCTAAGTAGGTATAATTGTAGTTCTTAGTCTCAGCCATGATACCATTTACTCAGAGGACTTATTTAGCCTTCAAAATTCAGTTTATGACGAAAAAAACTTATTTGATATCGATAGCAGGAAATCAAAATTTGACTTACATTCATTCATTTTTCTTTCAGTCTACGGTTTCGCTTTAACTGGAAACAACTATTGCTTTTTAGTCTTTCGTGCTAACGTCCAAAGAGTTTGAGCTCCAGGACCATGGATTAGTTTTAAAGCTTTCATTACACCCGAGCAACGCTGGGCTATACTGCTAGTTAGATCTAAAAGTAATTTTTTTTCCCAAGATTTTCTAAGAAGAAATATTTAAAAATGAATATTATTCATTTGTGAATTAAGTATCTTCATGGCAACTGCTCTGACGAGCTTTTTATTGCTGGTTCCCCGACCAGATATATTTACTCGTGCTACTAGACTGGCATCTACGTGCCACCATTTTACCGTCAAAATAGTTAAATGCAATCCTCTCTTCTACCCTAACAGTTACTTTTCTCGCACTTCCTCTTTGTGGAACTCTCTACCGTTTGTTTGCTTCCCTGATAAGTACAATCTTCAAAAGTATAAATGTAACGTCAATTGCCGTATCTATCTACTTGATTCCCCTCTATCTCTTATCTTTTCTTCGACATCCCCTGTACCTCGCTTTTTCTTTCACTGTAAAACCCTGCGCACCAGTGGCGGCCCTGCCTTGCTTAGTGGGGGGAATGATTATAAAAAAAGAATAAATACTAAAATTTAATTAAAATTAGCCAATTATGTGATTTTTGCAAGAATTTCCAAAACAATGTTTGTAATGCCAAATAAAAAAAGACGCCAAATTTCCAGTACAAGAAAACAAAATATTTAACCAAAATTTTGAATGTGTTTAAATGGATTATATAATACAGTAAACTAATTAAAAATACTTTGGTCTTTTTCCTAAACAATAAACATTTTGACGATAAATCTTTTTGGGCCTTTTTTTATCATGGTATGCTCTTGAAGGTACCTATAATGGTTCCAGTGATACAAGTTTTATTAATTAACCCCTTGATGGAGGGAGAAAAGGTGGATTTATACCTTTCTCAAGAGTATTATCTATTACATCAGCCCCATATCCAAACTTACAGCAGCAGATATTCCCAAGCAGTCATCTATCTAGATACTGACAAGGTTTGACGTTGCTTAATCGGCATTTCTGCAGGATGAGCCCAAAAGTTCCACACTCCTTAGAGCAGTGGTTCCCAACCTTTTTTGTCCCGTTCCCCCTTTTCCAGTCACTTATTCACTTGTGGATCCCCTTGTGGGCCCCTTGTGGGCCCCTTGTGGACCCTTAAACCAGCAAAAAGAAAGATTTTTCTGTAAAAAAATATATTGAATAAAAAATTAAAAACATTTCGTTCAGCCCTCCTTTATTTAAGAAAAACACCTCGCAAAAATGTTATGCTAATGTTGTTATAGTTGTAGGTATTGTACACAAAAACTATCTTTATAAAACTGGCTTTATTTTTGAGCTTACGAGCGAATGTATGAATAAAAAAAAAAAACCCGTATTAATGAGACACATGTATATATATAAAAAAAAAACACTAAAAAATCCCAAAACAGAAGTGAATGAAACTTTTTATGTATTGAAAAAAAAGTATTTTATTCTATAATTCTCAATGGGACTTTTGTGGTTGTTTTGGAGCAATCAGCTCATGAATCCTTGGTTCAGTAGCGGCCAGTGAGCACCTCAAGTCATCTTCTACAGACAACTTGTTCCTTGATTTTGTTTTTATTGCGAGTATTGCAGAAAATCCATCTTCACACAGGTAGGATGAAGAAAAAGGCAAAAAAAACTCGAACTGCAAGGTCTCTTACTTTTGGATATAATTCCATCATTGAACACCAGAAGCTAGACAATGATTTTGACTGGAACATATTCTTGGCTGTTGAATCGTTGATAAGCTTAATGAACTCTTCTTGTGTGTCTTTTAACACATCATCAATCTGACATAAGTAGGGATTTTTTGCTAACCCTGTATGCTGAGGGCTTGAGTCAGGAAAATAACGGTGAAATTCATCATGTAGTTGAGATAGTGATCCATGATTTCCTTGGACAAGGTGTTTGCAAAAAAAAAAGCAAGTTTGAAACTCTGGATAAAATTATAGGGTGTGCACCGCACATCTAGCATATTATGAGTATAGGCCGGTACGAATTAGAATCTTATGGATTCCTTGAAATTCTTTTATGAACCTCTAGGGGTTTATGGACCCCTGGTTGGGAACCAAGGCCTTAGAGTCAAAAAGTCATCATCTTTACAAATCGACTATGGTAAGATTTGAACTCGGATCTCATAAACAGGACGATAAGTTTATAGCCACTCGGCCGCGCTCTCATTATAATAATGACCTTTTAAAGACTACTTTGCGTCGAGTACTCTTTTACAAAGCAAAAAGGCCATAAAAAGTGTGAACTGTAGTAGTATGATTTGGCGAGATGACCTTGCTAACCACTGTGAAATGGTGAGGCTCTAGTGGCTCCAGGAATTTTTTCCTTAATGATTTTCAAAATTTCTAGGCTACGACACGTTTCCGTATGAACCTTCCGAGAAAAAAGATAAACTTGTGGTAGTAAGGCGACAGTCATAGAAATATGTTGTTCTTTCGAGCTACGCCGTGTCAGTTCGCCATTCATTATAACACTCAAATAACTTTTAGATAACACCTTTCCTGCGAAACAGACAGATTCAAACGCATGCGAAGCCTGATATTTGCCGTACAGAAAAGGGCAGATTTTAAAGATAGTCGGATAAATTAGGGATGTCATATTAGTCACTTTGTCCTCGTGGAAATAGGAACCATTCCACGTGTTTGCTGACACGCAATTCCGGACAGTTCACGCTAAGAATTAAGGAAGTAAAGTGCTGGGGAGAGTTTATAGACAAGACGCCATTTTCAAAATGGACAGATCAGCTGACCGGAAGGCATGAAGAGTAAAAGGAAGCAAAAGAAGAGAAGGGTGTGTCATTCTGGCGAAAAAGACAACATTTTCCCCCAAAGTTTTACTACTACTACTACTACTACTACTAATAATAATAATAATAATGATATCTATTTATTTATAAAGAAAAGTGGGAGATTATGAAGAGAAAATTTAAAAAAAGAAAGAAAGAAAGAAAGGAAAAGAAAGGAAAGAAAAGGGAGAAGAAAAACAGAATAAGTAGTTAAAGTAAGAAAAAAAAAAGAAGAAAATAACAAAAGAATAAAGCAGGGGAAAAAGAAAAGGAAACAAATAAAAAGATGAAGAAATGAAAAAGAAAGAAAAAGGGGGTAAAGTAAAAAAAACAAAAAAAACAGCAGTGAATGAGAAAACAAAATAGAGCGAAAGTGAAAAAAAAGAGGAGGACAAACAAAAATGGAAAATAACAATAAATGAAATAATGAAGAAGAAAAGAGCTGGAAAAAAGGAAAGAAGAAAAGAAAGAATTTAAATCATAACTAAACAAAAAAAAAAAAAAGAAAAAAACCAATATCAGGATGAGAAAAAAGACGAAAAAAATAATTGCGAATTAAGTAGAAAGAAGAAAACATTGAAGAAGGAAGAAAAGGAAGAAAAGGAAGAAAAGGAAGAATATAGCAAGGAAAAGAGAAGGAAGAAGAGGAAAGGAGAAAATAAATAAGAAAAAGAATAAATAAGAAAAAGAATTGGATGGTGGTAAGTAAAGAAGAAGCATACGAATGTAAGAAGAAGAAAAATGTAAAAGAAAGAAGAATGGTAAAAAGCTGGAGAAGGAAGAAGAAAAGAAAGAATTTTAAAGAAAACTAAACGAAAAAAGCGAAAAGTAATAACAGGATAAGAAAAAGATGAAAAAAGATTGCGAATTAAGTAGAAAGCAAAACACATATCGAAGAAGGAAGAAAAGGAAAAATATAGCAAGGAAAGGTGAAGGAAGCATACGAATGTAAAAAGAAGAAGAAGAAGAGGAAGAAGAAGAATGTAAAGAAGAAAAGAAAAAGAAGAAAAATGTAAAAGAAAGAAGAATGGTAATGTAAAAGAAAGAAGAAGAAAAGCGTAAAAGAAAAAAAGAAAACGAGAAGGTAAAAAAGAAGAAAAGAATGTCAAAGAAAGCAGAAAGAGAAGAGGAAAGTAGAAAGAATAAGAATGCAAAAGAAGAAGGAGAAGAATGCAAATCTAAACTTATTTATAAATGGAACTTTGTGTGTGTGTGTGTGTGTGTGTGTGTGTGTGTGTCTGTGTGTGTGTGTGTGTGTCCGTTACCTATAGACTCCGAAACGGCTGAACCGAGTTTCTTGAAAATTGACACTGTTGTACTATAAGCATCTGCGAGTGTTCTTAGCTAGGTTTTGTGTCGAGGTACCCCCAGATAAATATCGAAAATCGATAATCGAAAAAATCGGGTTATAGAAGGAGTGGTCCGATTTTAATCAAATTTGTTACACTCATAGACAAAGACATAAGAAACGATATTCAGAAGTTTCAAAGTTGCAGTTCTTACAATAGTGCAGAAAATCGATAATATATATATATATATATATATAAAAGATGTGTGCGTGTCTGTTTATCTGCCTGTATGTATGTATTTTTTCAATCCTTTTATTTTAGTTTTTGCTTCGGGTTTGGCTCTAAGTAGGTACAATTGTAGTTCTTACTCTCAGCCATGATACCATTTACTCAGAGGACTTATTTAGCCTTCAAAATTCAGTTTATGACGAAAAAAGATTATTTGATATCGATACCGGGAAATCAAAATTTGACTTACATCCATTCATTTTTCTTTCAGTCTACGGTTTCGCTTTAACTGGAAACAACTATTGCTTTTTAGTCTTTCGTGCCAACGTCCAAAGAGTCTGAGCTCCAGGACCATAGATTAGTTTTAAAGCTTTCATTACACCCGAGCAACGCCGGGCTATACTGCTAGTATATATATATATATATATATATATATATATATATATATATATATATATTAGATGCGATTGGTAAATTGTCGCACTTATTTTATTATTTCAAATATTCTTCAGGCCGAGTCTGAGCTCCAGGACCATGGATTAGTTTTAATGCTTTCATTACACCCGAGCAACGCTAGTAAAAGAATAAGAATGTTAAAGAACGAAGAAGAATGTAACTGAAAGTACGAGAATAATAATAGTGACAAGAAAAATATTGGAAATAAAAGATGACAATAAAACTGAAAACGATTAAATGAGAAAAAATTAAAAAAGGAATGAAAAGAAGAAAAGAGAGAAAAAGAAAGTATAGCAAATCTGTGAAATGGTCATTTCATTTCATTTGAAAGATGGCGACGGGATAAATTAAATCTGTGAAATGGTCATTTCATTTCATTTGAAAGATGGCGGCGGGATAAATTAAATCTGTGAAATGGTCATTTCATTTCATTTGAAAGATGGCGACGGGATAAATTAAATCTGTGAAATGGTCATTTCATTTCATTTGAAAGATGGCGGCGGGATAAATTAAATCTGTGAAATGGTCATTTCATTTCATTTGAAAGATGGCGGCGAGATAAATTAAATCTGTGAAATGGTCATTTCATTTCATTTGAAAGATGGCGACGGGATAATTAAATCATGAGGCTGGTCATTTCATTTCATTTGAAAGATGGCGACGGGATAAATTAAATCTGTGAAATGGTCATTTCATTTCATTGAAAGATGGCGACGGGATAAATTAAATCTGTGAAATGGTCATTTCATTTCATTTGAAAGATGGCATTGGGATAAATTAAATCTGTGAAATGGTCATTTCATTTTTCATTTGAAAGATGGCGACAGGATAAATTAAATCTGTGAAATGGTCATTTCATTTCATTTGAAAGATGGCGGCGGGATAAATTAAATCTGTGAAATAGTCATTTCATTTCATTTGAAGATGGCGACGGGGATAATTAAATCTGTGAAATGGTCATTTCATTTCATTTGAAAGATGGCGACGGGATAAATTAAATCTGTGAAATGGTCATTTCATTTCATTTGAAAGATGGCGACGGGATAAATTAAATCTGTGAAATGGTCATTTCATTTTCATTTGAAAGATGGCAGCGGGATAAATTAAATCTGTGAAATGGTCATTTCATTTCATTTGAAAGATGGCGACGGGATAAATTAAATCTGTGAAATGGTCATTTCATTTCATTTGAAAGATGGCGACAGGGATAAATTAAATCTGTGAAATGGTCATTTCATTTCATTTGAAAGATGACGACGGGATAAATTAAATCCTGTGAAATGGTCATTTCATTTCATTTGAAAGATGGCGACGGGATAAATTAAATCTGTGAAATGGTCATTTCATTTCATTTGAAAGATGGCGGCGGGATAAATTAAATCTGTGAAATGGTCATTTCATTTCATTTGAAAGATGGCGACGGGATAAATTAAATCTGTGAAATGGTCATTTCATTTCATTTGAAAGATGGCGGCGGGATAAATTAAATCTGTGAAATGGTCATTTCATTTCATTTGAAAGATGGCGACGGGATAAATTAAATCTGTGAAATGGTCATTTCATTTCATTTGAAAGATGGCAGCGGAATCATTAAATCTGTGAAATGGTCATTTCATTTCATTTGAAAGATGGCGACGGGATAAATTAAATCTGTGAAATGGTCATTTCATTTCATTTGAAAGATGGCGACGGGATAAATTAAATCTGTCAAATAGTCATTTCATTTCATTTGAAAGATGGCGACGGGATAAATTAAATCTGTGAAATGGTCATTTCATTTTCATTGAAAGATGGCGACGGGATAAATTAAATCTGTGAAATTGTCATTTCATTTCATTTGAAAGATGGCGACGGGATAAATTAAATCTGTGAAATGGTCATTTCATTTCATTTGAAAGATGGCGACGGGATAAATTAAATCTGTGAAATGGTCATTTCATTTCATTTGAAAGATGGCGACGGGATAAATTAAATCTGTGAAATGGTCATTTCATTTCATTTGAAAGATGGCGACGGGATAAATTAAATCTGTGAAATGGTCATTTCATTTCATTTGAAAGATGGCGACGGGATAAATTAAATCTGTGAAATGGTCATTTCATTTCATTTGAAAGATGGCGACGGGATAAATTAAATCCTTGAAATGGTCATTTCATTTCATTTGAAAGATGGCGACGGGATAAAGTAAGCAACAGCATAAAATGCATAATGAGAATAGTGGGGATTAAAAAAAAAAAAGACGAAAGAATCAGAAAAATATTGGGATAGAAAAAAATCCATCCATATCCAGGTATCCCGTGATCCACCAGAATCGTAACCGCACCGAACGTCCCGCAGCCACATTAGAAGTGTATTTATTGGGCACAACAACCCGACGGAGCCTCACCATCACCAAGCTCGTTTGAATTTAGACTCTTCTTCAACAAGAAAGGTTGCAACCCAAGGTTATAGAAATCAGTTAGTCTTGCAATTTTACCCATAACTTGGGGGATAAGAGACAGATTCACACATTTAGCAAATGTATTAGCTTTTAAGTGAATGTACTATACTCGACTGGAATTCGAACTCGGCTTCTTGATTCTTCAGTCCAAGCTGCAATACATTACTCTACAGTCACTCTTAATAAGCACATCTAATATTAAGAAAGAAAAGTTGGATTCATGCCTTTTCCAAAGATATTAGCTTGTAAGTGAATGTAATATACTCGACTGGAATTCGAACTAGGATTCTTGATTCTTCAGTCCAAGTTGCAATCCATAACTCTACAGTCACTCTTAATAAGCACATCTAATATTAAGAAAGAAAAGTTGGATTCATGCCTTTTCCAAAGGTATTAGCTTGTAAGTGAATGTAATAAACTCAACTAGAATTCGAACTCGGCTCTCTGATTCCACAATCCAAGCCACAATTCATTACTCTTCCGTTACTCTTAATAAGCACATACAATAATAAAAAAGAAGAAAAGTTGGATTCATGCCTTTCCCAAGAGTCTTAGCACGTAAGTGAATGTAATAAACTCGGTTAGAATTCGAACTCGGCTCTCTGATTCCAAAATCCAAGCCGATATCCATTATTCCGCCATGCCTCCTAATTCGTATAGGAAAGAAGAAACCCATTATTAAAGTCAGATGAAAAATAGAAAACATAAGAATACTATGAATCAAAAAGGAGTGATAATAATACTGAGAGTGGACGAAGAAAAAGAAGAATTATTGGGGAAGAAAAAAATTAAGAACAAAAAAAACATTTTGGAAGGAGAAAGGGGAAATAACCTCAGATTTTTGGAGTGCAAAAACCGTTGTTTATTGATTATCTTCAAAAGAGTCACATCATCAATAAATAACACAATGTCATCTTAGTGAGACAGCCATGAAAGGCTATCAAGACGAAATACCCTGAAAAACGAAAGAGGTTTTGTTTCATTAGGACAATCCTCCAGTACACAAACCCTTACTTTCAATTTCTGCTGTGTGTGACTATCTTTAAACTGGTTGATAACCTTCCCCTATTTTCCTGAGTTGATTATCATTTGTTCCCCAACGTAAAAACTCACTTCATTAATATCGCAGTCATAATGACGTCATATCTGCTGCTATTGATTTTTTGACCAACAGGATGAATGCTTCTTTATCAAGCTCTGCATCAGTGATGGAAGAGTGTGTTGTTCTCAAGTGGGGCTGAGTTGGAAAATAAAACTCATTTAGTCACATCATATGAGAGTATTTTGGTCAGCTTATGAACTTTTCATCTGTCCTTCAAATTTTTTTATCGTTTCACCCCAAGCAAAGCGTTAACGCCACTGATGTGCAGGGGGCTACATAAGAAGAGAAAGATTAAATAGGAGGAGAGTAAAGAGAAAAACGAACCAGTTGCAGAGGGTGTCAGAGAAAGGAGCAAGAGAAGGATCGGAATACAGGTGTGATGACAATTGCAAAGGTAGAGAGAAAGGAAAAGATATACAGGGTAATGTAGAAAGAACTAGAGTCAAGATATTAAGAGATGAGTATTGACATTGCATTTAAATTCCTGGAGGTTGAATGACGGGGGAAAAGTGGAAAAGATTGAAGAAGATGAAAAAGAAGAAGTAAAGGATAACGAAAGAAAAGTAAATGAAGAAAATGAAAGAAGATGAGGAAGAAGAAGAAAAGGAAGACGGAAAAAAGTAAGTGCAAAAGATGAAAGAAGATGAAGAAGAAGAAGAAGCAAAAGTGACTGAAGAGGAGGAAGAAGAAAATAAGGGAGAAGAGGAAGTGAAAAATATGAAAGAAGTTGAGGAAGAAGATGAAAAAATGACGGAAGAAGAGAAGAAGAAGAAAATAATAAGAGGAAATGAAAATGATGAAAAAAGATGAGGAAGAAGATGAAAAAATGACGGAAGAAGAAAAAGAAGAAAATGTCAAGGAAAGAAGAGGAATTAAGAAAGATGAAAAAGATGAAGAAAAAGAAGAAAATGATGACGGAAGAAGAGGAAGAAGAAGAAAATGTTGAGGGAAGAAGAGGAAGCGAAAAAGATGAAAAAAGATGAGGAAGAAGAACAAAGATTGCGGAAAGAAAGAAAGAAAAAGAAAATGTTAAAGGAAGAAGAAGAATTAAGAAAGATGAAAAAAGATGAAGAAAAAGAAGAAAATGATGAGGGATGAAGAGGAAGAAGAAGAAAATGTCGACGGAAGAAGAGGAAGCGAAAAAGATGAAAAAAGATGAGGAAGAAGATGAAAAAAATGACGGAGGAAGAGAAAGAAGAAGAAAATGTAAACGTTTAGTGACGGATGTGCGTGCTTACGCCCATATCACGTTGAATACATCGGTTCTCGCTCGATCACCGAAGTTAAGCAACGCTGAGCCTTGTCAATACTTAGATGGGTAACCGCTTGGGAATACCAGAGGCTGTAAACGTTTAGTGACGGATGTGCATTGTGGTGCAGTGGATATCGGCTCGGAAAGAGAAATCGGTGAACCAAGTTCGAATTCCAGTTGAATACCATGCATTCACTAAAGCACCGGTAACCTTGGAAAAGGTATTAATCCGTCCCTTCCCTCCAGTTATGGGTTAAATAACAAGGGTAGAACTTGGGGATTCTGTCCTTAAAAACAAATCCCAATGAATCTTGATACTCGAAAAGAAAAAAGTATTTCTAGACACAAAAACTTATATAAAAACAACAATAAATTGTTGAAAGAAAAAAGTATTACCAGCAATAAATAAATAAAATTTAGTTGGCAATAAATGACCCGCCGAGGTTGATATGCCATAAAAATAAAACAACCATTAAAAATGTTTTCATTTTTTTTTTAACAGCATATCAACTTCTTTGGTTTATTTAATGATGAAATTTTATTTTCTTTTGATCATTAATAATTTCTTTTACAAAAATGTATTTAAAAATTTTTTTATCATGAAGATTTATTGTTAATATTTTTATTATAAAATATATATTTTCATAGTGTTTTGACCACAGTTTAGGGGATAGCTGGGATCCTAACCTGTGTTATCACTCTAGATCAGGGTAGACCTAGAACAACAATAATTAAGAGGTGGTTACACGCTTCTCAAAGCCCCCAATCTATCAATCAGAGGATTTATTGCCGGATAAAGTTTGTCGTCATACCCAGGAAAAAACGAAGAAGTTGTGAGGAAAGAAGACATAAACTGTGAAGAAGATCAAGAAAAAAAAGAAATAATGAAAAGACAATGAGGAATATGGAAAAAGAGAACGATGAAGAAGAAACACTTAAAGAAGAGAAAATTAAGAAGGGAGGTAAAGTAAGGCAAAAGAAAAAAAGAAATAAAGAAAAGACAATGAGGAATATGAAAAAAGAGAACGATGAAGAAGAAACACTTAAAGAAGAGAAAATTAAGAAGGGAGGTAAAGTAAGGCAAAAGAAAAAAAGAAATAAAGAAAAGACAATGAGGAATATGAAAAAAGAGAACGATGAAGAAGAAACACTTAAAGAAGAGAAAATTAAGAAGGGAGGTAAAGTAAGGCAAAAGAAAAAAAGAAATAAAGAAAAGACAATGAGGAATATGAAAAAAGAGAACGATGAAGAAGAAACATTAAAGAAGAGAAAATTAAGAAGGGAGGTAAAGTAAGGCAAAAGAAAAAAAGAAATAAAGAAAAGACAATGAGGAATATGAAAAAAGTGAACGAAGAAGAAGAAACACTTAAAGAAGAGAAAATTAAGAAGGGAGGTAAAGTAAGGCAAAAGAAAAAAAGAAATAAAGAAAAGACAATGAGGAATATGAAAAAAGAGAACGATGAAGAAGAAACACTTAAAGAAGAGAAAATTAAGAAGGGAGGTAAAGTAAGGCAAAAGAAAAAAAGAAATAAAGAAAAGACAATGAGGAATATGAAAAAAGAGAACGATGAAGAAGAAACACTTAAAGAAGAGAAAATTAAGAAGGGAGGTAAAGTAAGGCAAAAGAAAAAAAGAAATAAAGAAAAGACAATGAGGAATATGAAAAAAGAGAACGATGAAGAAGAAACACTTAAAGAAGAGAAAATTAAGAAGGGAGGTAATGTAAGGCAAAAGAAAAAAAGAAATAAAGAAAAGAGAATGAGGAATATGAAAAAAGAGAACGATGAAGAAGAAACAATTAAAGAAGAGAAAATTAAGAAGGGATGTAAAGTAAGGCAAAAGAAAAAAAAGAAATAAAGAAAAGACAATGAGGAATATGAAAAAAGAGAAAGATGAAGAAGAAACACTTAAAGAAGAGAAAATAGGTAAAGTAAGGCAAAAGAAAAAAGAAATAAAGAAAAGACAATGAAGAATATGAAAAAAGAGAACGATGAAGAAGAAACACTTAAAGAAGAGAAAATTAAGAAGGGAGGTAAAGTAAGGCAAAAGAAAAAAAGAAATAAAGAAAAGAGAATGAGGAATATGAAAAAAGAGAACGATGAAGAAGAAACAATTAAAGAAGAGAAAATTAAGAAGGGATGTAAAGTAAGGCAAAAGAAAAAAAGAAATAAAGAAAAGACAATGAGGAATATGAAAAAAGAGAAAGATGAAGAAGAAACACTTAAAGAAGAGAAAATTAAGAAGGGAGGTAAAGTAAGGCAAAAGAAAAAAATAAATAAATAAAAGACAATGAGGAATATGAAAAAAGAGAACGATGAAGAAGAAACACTTAAAGAAGAGAAAATTAAGAAGGGATGTAAAGTAAGGTAAAAGAAAAAAGAAATAAAGAAAAAGACAATGAGGAATATGAAAAAAGAGAACGATGAAGAAGAAACACTTAAAGAAGAGAAAATTAAGAAGGGAGGTAAAGTAAGGCAAAAGAAAAAAATAAATAAAGAAAAGACAATGAGGAATATGAAAAAAAGAGAACGATGAAGAAGAAACACTTAAATAAGAGAAAATTAAGAAGGGAGGTAAAGTAAGGCAAAAGAAAAAAAGAAATAAAGAAAAGACAATGAGGAATATGAAAAAAGAGAACGATGAAGAAGAAACACTTAAAGAAGAGAAAATTAAGAAGGGAGGTAAAGTAAGGCAAAAGAAAAAAAGAAATAAAGAAAAGACAATGAGGAATATGAAAAAAGAGAACGATGAAGAAGAAACACTTAAAAAGAGAAAATTAAGAAGTGAAGTAAAGTAAGGCAAAAGAAAAAAAGAAATAAAGAAAAGAGAATGAGGAATATGAAAAAAGAGAACGATGAAGAAGAAACAATTAAAGAAGAGAAAATTAAGAAGGGATGTAAAGTAAGGCAAAAGAAAAAAAGAAATAAAGCAAAGACAATGAGGAATATGAAAAAAGAGAAAGATGAAGAAGAAACACTTAAAGGAGAGATAATAGGTAAAGTAAGGCAAAAGAAAAAAAGAAATAAAGAAAAGACAATGAAGAATATGAAAAAAGAGAACGATGAAGAAGAAACACTTAAAGAAGAGAAAATTAAGAAGGGAGGTAAAGTAAGGCAAAAGAAAAAAAGAAATAAAGAAAAGAGAATGAGGAATATGAAAAAAGAGAACGATGAAGAAGAAACAATTAAAGAAGAGCAAATTAAGAAGGGATGTAAAGTAAGGCAAAAGAAAAAAAGAAATAAAGAAAAGACAATGAGGTATATGAAAAAAGAGAAAGATGAAGAAGAAACACTTAAAGAAGAGAAAATTAAGAAGGGAGGTAAAGTAAGGCAAAAGAAAAAAATAAATAAATAAAAGACAATGAGGAATATGAAAAAAGAGAACGATGAAGAAGAAACACTTAAAGAAGAGAAAATTAAGAAGGGATGTAAAGTAAGGTAAAAGAAAAAAAGAAATAAAGAAAAGACAATGAGGAATATGAAAAAAGAGAACGATGAAGAAGAAACACTTAAAGAAGAGAAAATTAAGAAGGGAGGTAAAGTAAGGCAAAAGAAAAAAATAAATAAAGAAAAGACAATGAGGAATATGAAAAAAGAGAACGATGAAGAAGAAACACTTAAAGAAGAGAAAATTAAGAAGGGAGGTAAAGTAAGGCAAAAGAAAAAAAGAAATAAAGAAAAGACAATGAGGAATATGAAAAAAGAGAAAGATGAAGAAGAAACACTTAAAGAAGAGAAAATTAAGAAGGGAGGTAAAGTAAGGCAAAAGAAAAAAAGAAATAAAGAAAAGACAATGAAGAATATGAAAAAAGAGAACGATGAAGAAGAAACACTTAAAGAAGAGAAAATTAAGAAGGGAGGTAAAGTAAGGCAAAAGAAAAAAAGAAATAAAGAAAAGACAATGAGGAATATGAAAAAAGAGAACGATGAAGAAGAAACACTTAAAGAAGAGAAAATTAAGAAGGGAGGTAAAGTAAGGCAAAAGAAAAAAAGAAATAAAGAAAAGACAATGAGGAATATGAAAAAAGAGAACGATGAAGAAGAAACACTTAAAGAAGAGAAAATTAAGAAGGGAGGTAAAGTAAGGCAAAAGAAAAAAAGAAATAAAGAAAAGACAATGAGGAATATGAAAAAAGAGAACGATGAAGAAGAAACACTTAAAGAAGAGAAAATTAAGAAGGGAGGTAAAGTAAGGCAAAAGAAAAAAAGAAATAAAGAAAAGACAATGAGGAATATGAAAAAAGAGAACGATGAAGAAGAAAGACTTAAAGAAGAGAAAAATAAGAAGGGAGGTAAAGTAAGGCAAAACAAAAAAGGAAATAAAGAAACGACAATGAAGAATATGAAAAAAGAGAACGATGAAGAAGAAACACTTAAAGAAGAGAAAATTAAGAAGGGAGGTAAAGTAAGGCAAAAGAAAAAAAGAAATAAAGAAAAGACAATGAGGAATATGAAAAAAGAGAACGATGAAGAAGAAACACTTAAAGAAGAGAAAATTAAGAAGGGAGGTAAAGTAAGGCAAAAGAAAAAAGAAATAAAGAAAAGACAATGAGGAATATGAAAAAAGAGAACGATGAAGAAGAAACACTTAAAAAGAGAAAATTAAGAAGTGAAGTAAAGTAAGGCAAAAGAAAAAAAGAAATAAAGCAAAGACAATGAGGAATATGAAAAAAGTGAACGATGAAGAAGAAACACTTAAAGAAGAGAAAATTAAGAAGGGAGGTAAAGTAAGGCAAAAGAAAAAAAAATAAAGAAAAGAAAAGCAATGAGGAATATGAAAAAAGAGAACGATGAAGAAGAAACACTTAAAGAAGAGAAAATTAAGAAGGGAGGTAAAGTAAGGCAAAAGAAAAAAAGAAATAAAGAAAAGACAATGAGGAATATGAAAAAAGAGAACGATGAAGAAGAAACACTTAAAGAAGAGAAAATTAAGAAGGGATGTAAAGTAAGGTAAAAGAAAAAAAGAAATAAAGAAAAGACAATGAGGAATATGAAAAAAAGAGAACGATGAAGAAGAAACACTTAAAGAAGAGAAAATTAAGAAGGGAGGTAAAGTAAGGCAAAAGAAAAAAAGAAATAAAGAAAAGACAATGAGGAATATGAAAAAAGAGAACGATGAAGGAGAAACACTTAAAGAAGAGAAAATTAAGAAGGGAGGTAAAGTAAGGCAAAAGAAAAAAAGAAATAAAGAAAAGACAATGAGGAATATGAAAAAAGAGAACGATGAAGAAGAAACACTTAAAGAAGAGAAAATTAAGAAGGGAGGTAAAGTAAGGCAAAAGAAAAAAAGAAATAAAGAAAAGACAATGAGGAATATGAAAAAAGAGAACGATGAAGAAGAAACACTTAAAGAAGAGAAAATTAAGAAGGGAGGTAAAGTAAGGCAAAAGAAAAAAATAAATAAATAAAAGACAATGAGGAACATGAAAAAAGAGAACGATGAAGAAGAAACACTTAAAGAAGAGAAAATTAAGAAGGGAGGTAAAGTAAGGCAAAAGAAAAAAAGAAATAAAGAAAAGACAATGAGGAATATGAAAAAAGAGAACGATGAAGAAGAAACACTTAAAGAAGAGAAAATTAAGAAGGGAGGTAAAGTAAGGCAAAAGAAAAAAAGAAATAAATAAAAGACAATGAAGTATATGAAAAAAGAGAACGATGAAGAAGAAACACTTAAAGAAGAGAAAATTAAGAAGGCAGGTAAAGTAAGGCAAAAGAAAAAAAGAAATAAAGAAAAGACAATGAGGAATATGAAAAAAGAGAACGATGAAGAAGAAACACTTAAAGAAGAGAAAATTAAGAAGGGAGGTAAAGTAAGGCAAAAGAAAAAAAGAAATAAAGAAAAGACAATGAGGAATATGAAAAAAGAGAACGATGAAGAAGAAACACTTAAAGAAGAGAAAATTAAGAAGGAGGTAAAGTAAGGCAAAAGAAAAAAAGAAATAAAGAAAAGACAATGAGGAATATGAATAAAGAGAACGATGAAGAAGAAACACTTAAAGAAGAGAAAATTAAGAAGGGAGGTAAAGTAAGGCAAAAGAAAAAATGAAATAAATAAAAGACAATGAAGAATATGAAAAAAGAGTACGATGAAGAAGAAACACTTAAAGAAGAGAAAATTAAGAAGGGAGGTAAAGTAAGGCAAAAGAAAAAAAGAAATAAAGAAAAGACAATGAGGAATATGAAAAAAGAGAACGATGAAGAAGAAACACATAAAGAAGAGAAAATTAAGAAGGGAGGTAAAGTAAGGCAAAAGAAAAAAAGAAATAAAGAAAAAAATGAAGAATATGAAAAAAAAGAACGATGAAAAAGAAACACGTAAAGAAGAGAAAATTAAGAAGGGAGGTAAAGTAAGGCAAAAGAAAAAAAGAAATAAAGAAAAGACAATGAGGAATATGAAAAAAGAGAACGATGAAGAAGAAACACTTAAAGAAGAGAAAATTAAGAAGGGAGGTAAAGTAAGGCAAAAGAAAAAAAGAAATAAAGAAAAGACAATGAGGAATACGAAAAAAGAGAAAGATGAAGAAGAAACACTTAAAGAAGAGAAAATTAAGAAGGGAGGTAAAGTGAGGCAGAAGAAAAAAGAAATAAAGAAAAGACAATGAAGAATATGAAAAAAGAGAACGATGAAGAAGAAACACTTAAAGAATAGAAAATTAAGAAGGGAGGTAAAGTAAGGCAAAAGAAAAAAAAGAAATAAAGAAAAGACAATGAGGAATATGAAAAAAGAGAATGATGAAGAAGTAACACTTGAAGAACAAAAAATTAAGAGGGAGGTAAAGTAAGGCAAAAGAAAAAAAGAAATAAAGAAAAGACAATGAAGAATATGAAAAAGAGAACGATGAAGAAGAAACACTTAAAGAAGAAGAAAATTAAGAAGTGAGGTAAAGTGAGGCAGAAGAAAAAAAGAAATAAAGAAAAGACAATGAGGAATATGAAAAAAGAGAACGATGAAGAAGAAACACTTAAAGAAGAGAAAATTAAGAAGGGAGGTAAAGTAAGGCAAAAGAAAAAAAGAAATAAAGAAAAGACAATGAGGAATATGAAAAAAGAGAACGATGAAGAAGAAACACTTAAAAAGAGAAAATTAAGAAGGGAGGTAAAGTAAGGCAAAAGAAAAAAAAGAAATAAAGAAAAGACAATGAGGCATATGAAAAAAGAGAATGATGAAGAAGAAACACTTAAAGAAGAGAAAATTAAGAAGGGAAGTAAAGTAAGGCAAAAGAAAAAAAGAAATAAAGAAAAGACAATGAGGAATATGAAAAAAGAGAACGATGAAGAAGAAACACTTAAAGAAGAGAAAATTAAGAAGGGAGGTAAAGTAAGGCAAAAGAAAAAAAGAAATAAAGAAAAGACAATGAAGAATATGAAAAAAGAGAACGATGAAGAAGAAACACTTAAAGAAGAGAAAATTAAGAATGGAGGTAAAGTAAGGCAAAGGAAAAAAAAGAAATAAAGAAAAGACAATGAGGAATATGAAAAAAGAGAACGATGAAGAAGAAACACTTGAGGAAGAGAAAATTAAGAAGGGAGGTAAGGTGAGGCAGAAGAAAAAAAGAAATAAAGAAAAGACAATGAAGAATATGAAAAAGAGAACGATGAAGAAGAAACACTTAAAGAAGAGAAAATTAAGAAATGAGGTAAAGTGAGGCAGAAGAAAAAAAGAAATAAAGAAAAGACAATGAGGAATATGAAAAAAGAGAACGATGAAGAAGAAACACTTAAAGAAGAGAAAATTAAGAAGGGAGGTAAAGTAAGGTAAAAGAAAAAAAGAAATAAAGAAAAGACAATGAGGAATATGAAAAAAGAGAACGATGAAGAAGAAACACTTAAAGAAGAGAAAATTAAGAAGGGAGGTAAAGTAAGGCAAAAGAAAAAAAGAAATAAAGAAAAGACAATGAGGCATATGAAAAAAGAGAATGATGAAGAAGAAACACTTAAAGAAGAGAAAATTAAGAAGTGAAGTAAAGTAAGGCAAAAGAAAAAAAGAAATAAAGAAAAGACAATGAGGAATATGAAAAAAGAGAACGATGAAGAAGAAACACTTAAAGAAGAGAAAATTAAGAAGGGAGGTAAAGTAAGGCAAAAGAAAAGAGAAATAAAGAAAAGACAATGAAGAATATGAAAAAAGAGAACGATGAAGAAGAAACACTTAAAGAAGAGAAAATTAAGAAGGGAGGTAAAGTAAGGCAAAAGAAAAGAGAAATAAAGAAAAGACAATGAAGAATATGAAAAAAGAGAACGATGAAGAAGAAACACTTAAAGAAGAGAAAATTAAGAAGGGAGGTAAAGTAAGGCAAAAGAAAAAAAGAAATGAAGAAAAGACAATGAGGAATATGAAAAAAGAGAACGATGAAGGAGAAACACTTAAAGAAGAGAAAATTAAGAAGGGAGGTAAAGTAAGGCAAAAGAAAAAAAGAAATAAAGAAAAGACAATGAGGAATATGAAAAAGAGAACGATGAAGAAGAAACACTTAAAGAAGAGAAAATTAAGAAGGGAGGTAAAGTAAGGCAAAAGAAAAAAATAAATAAATAAAAGACAATGAGGAACATTAAAAAAGAGAACGATGAAGAAGAAACACTTAAAGAAGAGAAAATTAAGAAGGGAGGTAAAGTAAGGCAAAAGAAAAAAAGAAATAAAGAAAAGACAATGAGGAATATGAAAAAAGAGAACGATGAAGAAGAAACACTTAAAGAAGAGAAAATTAAGAAGGGAGGTAAAGTAAGGCAAAAGAAAAAAAGAAATAAATAAAAGACAATGAAGAATATGAAAAAAGAGAACGATGAAGAAGAAACACTTAAAGAAGAGAAAATTAAGAAGGGAGGTAAAGTAAGGCAAAAGAAAAAAAAAATAAAGAAAAGACAATGAGGAATATGAAAAAAGAGAACGATGAAGAAGAAACACTTAAAGAAGAGAAAATTAAGAAGGGAGGTAAAGTAAGGCAAAAGAAAAAAGAAATAAAGAAAAGACAATGAAGAATATGAAAAAAGAGAACGATGAAGAAGAAACACTTAAAGAAGAGAAAATTAAGAACGGAGGTAAAGTAAGGCAAAAGAAAAAAAGAAATAAAGAAAAGACAATCAGGAATATGAAAAAAGAGAACGATGAAGAAGAAAGACTTAAAGAAGAGAAAATTAAGAAGGCAGGTAAAGTAAGGCAAAAGAAAAAAAGAAATAAAGAAAAGACAATGAGGAATATGAAAAAAGAGAACGATGAAGAAGAAACACTTAAAGAAGAGAAAATTAAGAAGGGAGGTAAAGTAAGGCAAAAGAAAAAAAGAAATAAAGAAAAGACAATGAGGAATATGAAAAAAGAGAACGATGAAGAAGAAACACTTAAAGAAGAGAAAATTAAGAAGGGAGGTAAAGTAAGGCAAAAGAAAAAAAGAAATAAAGAAAAGACAATGAGGAATATGAAAAAAGAGAACGATGAAGAAGAAACACTTAAAGAAGAGAAAATTAAGAAGGGAGGTAAAGTAAGGCAAAAGAAAAAATGAAATAAATAAAAGACAATGAAGAATATGAAAAAAGAGTACGATGAAGAAGAAACACTTAAAGAAGAGAAAATTAAGAAGGGAGGTAAAGTAAGGCAAAAGAAAAAAAGAAATAAAGAAAAGACAATGAGGAATATGAAAAAAGAGAACGATGAAGAAGAAACACTTAAAGAAGAGAAAATTAAGAAGGGAGGTAAAGTGAGGCAGAAGAAAAAAAGAAATAAAGAAAAGACAATGAAGAATATGAAAAAAGAGAACGATGAAGAAGAAACACTTAAAGAAGAGAAAATTAAGAAGGGAGGTAAAGTAAGGCAAAAGAAAAAAAAGAAATAAAGAAAAGACAATGAGGAATATGAAAAAAGATAATGATGAAGAAGTAACACTTGAAAAACAAAAAATTAAGAGGGAGGTAAAGTAAGGCAAAAGAAAAAAAGAAATAAAGAAAAAGACAATGAAGAATATGAAAAAAGAGAACGATGAAGAAGAAACACTTAAAGAAGAGAAAATTAAGAACGGAGGTAAAGTAAGGCAAAAGAAAAAAAAGAAATAAAGAAAAGACAATCAGGAATATGAAAAAAGAGAACGATGAAGAAGAAAGACTTAAAGAAGAGAAAATTAAGAAGGCAGGTAAAGTAAGGCAAAAAGAAAAAAAGAAATAAAGAAAAGACAATGAGGAATATGAAAAAAGAGAACGATGAAGAAGAAACACTTAAAGAAGAGAAAATTAAGAAGGGAGGTAAAGTAAGGCAAAAGAAAAAAAGAAATAAAGAAAAGACAATGAGGAATATGAAAAAAGAGAACGATGAAGAAGAAACACTTAAAGAAGAGAAAATTAAGAAGGGAGGTAAAGTAAGGCAAAAGAAAAAAAGAAATAAAGAAAAGACAATGAGGAATATGAAAAAAGAGAACGATGAAGAAGAAACACTTAAAGAAGAGAAAATTAAGAAGGGAGGTAAAGTAAGGCAAAAGAAAAAATGAAATAAATAAAAGACAATGAAGAATATGAAAAAAGAGTACGATGAAGAAGAAACACTTAAAGAAGAGAAAATTAAGAAGGGAGGTAAAGTAAGGCAAAAGAAAAAAAGAAATAAAGAAAAGACAATGAGGAATATGAAAAAAGAGAACGATGAAGAAGAAACACTTAAAGAAGAGAAAATTAAGAAGGGAGGTAAAGTGAGGCAGAAGAAAAAAGAAATAAAGAAAAGACAATGAAGAATATGAAAAAAGAGAACGATGAAGAAGAAACACTTAAAGAAGAGAAAATTAAGAAGGGAGGTAAAGTAAGGCAAAAGAAAAAAAGAAATAAAGAAAAGACAATGAGGAATATGAAAAAAGATAATGATGAAGAAGTAACACTTGAAAAACAAAAAATTAAGAGGGAGGTAAAGTAAGGCAAAAGAAAAAAAGAAATAAAGAAAAGACAATGAAGAATATGAAAAAGAGAACGATGAAGAAGAAAGACTTAAAGAAGAGAAAATTAAGAAGTGAGGTAAAGTGAGGCAGAAGAAAAAAAGAAATAAAGAAAAGACAATGAGGAATATGAAAAAAGAGAACGATGAAGAAGAAACACTTAAAGAAGAAGAAAAATTTAGAAGGGAGGTAAAGTAAGGCAAAAGAAAAAAAGAAATAAAAAAAGACAATGAGGAATATGAAAAAAGAGAACGATGAAGAAGAAACACTTAAAGAAGAGAAAATTAAGAAGGGAGGTAAAGTAAGGCAAAAGAAAAAAGAAATAAAGAAAAGACAATGAGGCATATGAAAAAAGAGAATGATGAAGAAGAAACACTTAAAGAAGAGAAAATTAAGAAGGGAAGTAAAGTAAGGCAAAAGAAAAAAAGAAATAAAGAAAAGACAATGAGGAATATGAAAAAAGAGAACGATGAAGAAGAAACACTTAAAGAAGAGAAAATTAAGAAGGGAGGTAAAGTAAGGCAAAAGAAAAAAGAAATAAAGAAAAGACAATGAAGAATATGAAAAAAGAGAACGATGAAGAAGAAACACTTAAAGAAGAGAAAATTAAGAAGGGAGGTAAAGTAAGGCAAAGGAAAAAAAGAAATAAAGAAAAGACAATGAGGAATATGAAAAAAGAGAACGATGGAGAAGAAACACTTGAAGAAGAGAAAATTAAGAAGGGAGGTAAAGTGAGGCAGAAGAAAAAAAGAAATAAAGAAAAGACAATGAAGAATATGAAAAAGAGAACGATGAAGAAGAAACACTTAAAGAAGAGAAAATTAAGAAGTGAGGTAAAGTGAGGCAGAAGAAAAAAAGAAATAAAGAAAAGAGAATGAGGAATATGAAAAAAGAGAACGATGAAGAAGAAACACTTAAAGAAGAGAAAATTAAGAAGGGAGGTAAAGTAAGGCAAAAGAAAAAAAGAAATAAAGAAAAGACAATGAGGAATATGAAAAAAGAGAACGATGAAGAAGAAACACTTAAGAAGAAAAATTAAGAAGGAGGTAAAGTAAGGCAAAAGAAAAAAAGAAATAAAGAAAAGACAATGAGGCATATGAAAAAAGAGAATGATGAAGAAGAAACACTTAAAGAAGAGAAAATTAAGAAGGGAAGTAAAGTAAGGCAAAAGAAAAAAAGAAATAAAGAAAAGACAATGAGGAATATGAAAAAAGAGAACGATGAAGAAGAAACACTTAAAGAAGAGAAAATTAAGAAGGGAGGTAAAGTAAGGTAAAAGAAAAAAGAAATAAAGGAAAGACAATGAGGAATATGAAAAAAGAGAACGATGAAGAAGAAACACTTAAAGAAGAGAAAATTAAGAAGGGAGGTAAAGTAAGGCAAAAGAAAAAAAGAAATAAAGAAAAGACAATGAGGAATATGAAAAAAGAGAACGATGAAGAAGAAACACTTAAAGAAGAGAATATTAAGAAGGGAGGTAAAGTAAGGCAAAAGAAAAAAGAAATAAAGAAAAGACAATGAAGAATATGAAAAAAGAGAACGATGAAGAAGAAACACTTAAAGAAGAGAATATTAAGAAGGGAGGTAAAGTAAGGCAAAAGAAAAAAAGAAATAAAGAAAAGACAATGAAGAATATGAAAAAAGAGAACGATGAAGAAGAAACACTTAAAGAAGAGAAAATTAAGAAGGGAGGTAAAGTAAGGCAAAAGAAAAAAAGAAATAAAGAAAAGACAATGAGGAATATGAAAAAAGAGAACGTTGAAGAAGAAACACTTAAAGAAGAGAAAATTAAGAAGGGAGATAAAGTAAGGCAAAAGAAAAAAAGAAATAAAGAAAAGACAATGAGGAATATGAAAAAAGAGAACGATGAAGAAGAAACACTTAAAGAAGTGAAAATTAAGAAGGGAGGTAAAGTAAGGCAAAAGAAAAAAAGAAATAAAGAAAAGACAATGAGGAATATGAAAAAAGAGAACGATGAAGAAGAAACACTTAAAGAAGAGAAAATTAAGAAGGGAGGTAAAGTAAGGCAAAAGAAAAAAAGAAATAAAGAAAAGACAATGAGGAATATGAAAAAAGAGAACGATGAAGAAGAAACACTTAAAGAAGAGAAAATTAAGAAGGGAGGTAAAGTAAGGCAAAAGAAAAAAAGAAATAAAGAAAAGACAATGAGGAATATGAAAAAAGAGAACGATGAAGAAGAAACACTTGAAGAAGAGAAAATTAAGAAGGGAGGTAAAGTGAGGCAGAAGAAAAAAAGAAATAAAGAAAAGACAATGAAGAATATGAAAAAGAGAACGATGAAGAAGAAACACTTAAAGAAGAGAAAATTAAGAAGTGAGGTAAAGTGAGGCAGAAGAAAAAAGAAATAAAGAAAAGACAATGAGGAATATGAAAAAAGAGAACGATGAAGAAGAAACACTTAAAGAAGAGAAAATTAAGAAGGGAGGTAAAGTAAGGCAAAAGAAAAAAAAGAAATAAAGAAAAGACAATGAAGAATATGAAAAAAGAGAACGATGAAGAAGAAACACTTAAAGAAGAGAAAATTAAGAAGGGAGGTAAAGTAAGGCAAAAGAAAAAAGAAATAAAGAAAAGACAATGAGGCATATGAAAAAAGAGAATGATGAAGAAGAAACACTCAAAGAAGAGAAAATTAAGAAGGGAAGTAAAGTAAGGCAAAAGAAAAAAAGAAATAAAGAAAAGACAATGAGGAATATGAAAAAAGAGAACGATGAAGAAGAAACACTTAAAGAAGAGAAAATTAAGAAGGGAGGTAAAGCAAGGCAACAGAAAAAAGAAATAAAGAAAAGACAATGAAGAATATGAAAAAACAGAACGATGAAGAAGAAACACTTAAAGAAGAGAAAATTAAGAAGGGATGTAAAGTAAGGTAAAAGAAAAAAGAAATAAAGAAAAGACAATGAGGAATATGAAAAAAGAGAACGATGAAGAAGAAACACTTAAAGAAGAGAAAATTAAGAAGGGAGGTAAAGTAAGGCAAAAGAAAAAAAGAAATAAAGAAAAGACAATGAGGAATATGAAAAAAGAGAACGATGAAGAAGAAACACTTAAATAAGAGAAAATTAAGAAGGGAGGTAAAGTAAGGCAAAAGAGAAAGAAATAAAGAAAAGACAATGAGGAATATGAAAAAAGAGAACGATGAAGAAGAAACACTTAAATAAGAGAAAATTAAGAAGGGAGGTAAAGTAAGGCAAAAGAGAAAAGAAATAAAGAAAAGACAATGAGGAATATGAAAAAAGAGAACGATGAAGAAGAAACACTTAAAGAAGTTAGAAAATTAAGAAGGGAGGTAAAGTAAGGCAAAAGAAAAAAAGAAATAAAGAAAAGACAATGAGGAATATGAAAAAAGAGAACGATGAAGAAGAAACACTTGAAGAAGAGAAAATTAAGAAGGGAGTCAAAGTGAGGCAGAAGAAAAAAAGAAATAAAGAAAAGACAATGAAGAATATGAAAAAGAGAACGATGAAGAAGAAACACTTAAAGAAGAGAAAATTAAGAAGTGAGGTAAAGTGAGGCAGAAGAAAAAATGAAATAAAGAAAAGACAATGAGGAATATGAAAAAAGAGAACGATGAAGAAGAAACACTTAAAGAAGAGAAAATTAAGAAGGGAGGTAAAGTAAGGCAAAAGAAAAAAAGAAATAAAGAAAAGACAATGAGGAATATGAAAAAAGAGAACGATGAAGAAGAAACACTTAAAGAAGAGAAAATTAAGAAGGGAGGTAAAGTAAGGCAAAAGAAAAAAGAAATAAAGAAAAGACAATGAGGCATATGAAAAAAGAGAATGATGAAGAAGAAACACTCAAAGAAGAGAAAATTAAGAAGGGAAGTAAAGTAAGGCAAAAGAAAAAAAGAAATAAAGAAAAGACAATGAGGAATATGAAAAAAGAGAACGATGAAGAAGAAACACTTAAAGAAGAGAAAATTAAGAAGGGAGGTAAAGCAAGGCAACAGAAAAAAGAAATAAAGAAAAGACAATGAAGAATATGAAAAAAGAGAACGATGAAGAAGAAACACTTAAAGAAGAGAAAATTAAGAAGGGATGTAAAGTAAGGTAAAAGAAAAAAAGAAATAAAGAAAAGACAATGAGGAATATGAAAAAAGAGAACGATGAAGAAGAAACACTTAAAGAAGAGAAAATTAAGAAGGGAGGTAAAGTAAGGCAAAAGAAAAAAAGAAATAAAGAAAAGACAATGAGGAATATGAAAAAAGAGAACGATGAAGAAGAAACACTTAAAGAAGAGAAAATTAAGAAGGGAGGTAAAGTAAGGCAAAAGAAAAAAAGAAATAAAGAAAAGACAATGAGGAATATGAAAAAAGAGAACGATGAAGAAGAAACACTTAAAGAAGAGAATATTAAGAAGGGAGGTAAAGTAAGGCAAAAGAAAAAAAGAAATAAAGAAAAGACAATGAAGAATATGAAAAAAGAGAACGATGAAGAAGAAACACTTAAAGAAGAGAAAATTAAGAAGGGAGGCAAAGTAAGGCAAAAGAAAAAAAGAAATAAAGAAAAGACAATGAGGAATATGAAAAAAGAGAACGATGAAGAAGAAACACTTAAAGAAGAGAAAATTAAGAAGGGAGGTAAAGTAAGGCAAAAGAAAAAAAGAAATAAAGAAAAGACAATGAGGAATATGAAAAAAGAGAACGATGAAGAAGAAACACTTAAAGAAGAGAAAATTAAGAAGGAGGTAAAGTAAGGCAAAAGAAAAAAAGAAATAAAGAAAAGACAATGAGGAATATGAAAAAAGAGAACGATGAAGAAGAAACACTTAAAGAAGAGAAAATTAAGAAGGGAGGTAAAGTAAGGCAAAAGAAAAAAAGAAATAAAGAAAAGACAATGAGGAATATGAAAAAAGAGAACGATGAAGAAGAAAGACTTAAAGAAGAGAAAATTAAGAAGGGAGGTAAAGTAAGGCAAAACAAAAAAGGAAATAAAGAAACGACAATGAAGAATATGAAAAAAGAGAACGATGAAGAAGAAACACTTAAAGAAGAGAAAATTAAGAAGGGAGGTAAAGTAAGGCAAAAGAAAAAAAGAAATAAAGAAAAGACAATGAGGAATATGAAAAAAGAGAACGATGAAGAAGAAACACTTAAAGAAGAGAAAATTAAGAAGGGAGGTAAAGTAAGGCAAAAGAAAAAAAAATAAAGAAAAGACAATGAGGAATATGAAAAAAGAGAACGATGAAGAAGAAACACTTAAAAAGAGAAAATTAAGAAGTGAAGTAAAGTAAGGCAAAAGAAAAAAAGAAATAAAGCAAAGACAATGAGGAATATGAAAAAAGTGAACGATGAAGAAGAAACACTTAAAGAAGAGAAAATTAAGAAGGGAGGTAAAGTAAGGCAAAAGAAAAAAAAAATAAAGAAAAGACAATGAGGAATATGAAAAAAGAGAACGATGAAGAAGAAACACTTAAAGAATAGAAAATTAAGAAGGGAGGAAAGTAAGGCAAAAGAAAAAAAGAAATAAAGAAAAGACAATGAGGAATATGAAAAAAGAGAACGATGAAGAAGAAACACTTAAAGAAGAGAAAATTAAGAAGGGATGTAAAGTAAGGCAAAAGAAAAAAGAAATAAAGAAAAGACAATGAGGAATATGAAAAAAGAGAACGATGAAGAAGAAACACTTAAAGAAGAGAAAATTAAGAAGGGAGGTAAAGTAAGGCAAAAGAAAAAAAGAAATAAAGAAAAAGACAATGAGGAATATGAAAAAAGAGAACGATGAAGGAGAAACACATAAAGAAGAGAAAATTAAGAAGGGAGGTAAAGTAAGGCAAAAGAAAAAAAGAAATAAAGAAAAGACAATGAGGAATATGAAAAAAGAGAACGATGAAGAAGAAACACTTAAAGAGAAAATTAAGAAGGGAGGTAAAGTAAGGCAAAAGAAAAAAAGAAATAAAGAAAAGACAATGAGGAATATGAAAATAGAGAACGATGAAGAAGAAACACTTAAAGAAGAGAAAATTAAGAAGGGAGGTAAAGTAAGGCAAAAGAAAAAAATAAATAAATAAAAGACAATGAGGAACATGAAAAAAGAGAACGATGAAGAAGAAACACTTAAAGAAGAGAAAATTAAGAAGGGAGGTAAAGTAAGGCAAAAGAAAAAAAGAAATAAAGAAAAGACAATGAGGAATATGAAAAAAGAGAACGATGAAGAAGAAACACTTAAAGAAGAGAAAATTAAGAAGGGAGGTAAAGTAAGGCAAAAGAAAAAAAAGAAATGAATAAAAGACAATGAAGAATATGAAAAAAGAGAACGATGAAGAAGAAACACTTAAAGAAGAGAAAATTAAGAAGGGAGGTAAAGTAAGGCAAAAGAAAAAAAGAAATAAAGAAAAGACAATGAGGAATATGAAAAAAGAGAACGATGAAGAAGAAACACTTAAAGAAGAGAAAATTAAGAAGGGAGGTAAAGTAAGGCAAAAGAAAAAAAGAAATAAAGAAAAGACAATGAAGAATATGAAAAAGAGAACGATGAAGAAGAAACACTTAAAGAAGAGAAAATTAAGAAGGGAGGTAAAGTAAGGCAAAAGAAAAAAAGAAATAAAGAAAAGACAATGAAGAATATGAAAAAGAGAACGATGAAGAAGAAACACTTAAAGAAGAGAAAATTAAGAAGGGAGGTAAAGTAAGGCAAAAGAAAAAAAGAAATAAAGAAAAGACAATGAGGAATATGAAAAAAGAGAACGATGAAGAAGAAACACTTAAAGAAGAGAAAATTAAGAAGGGAGGTAAAGTAAGGCAAAAGAAAAAAAGAAATAAAGAAAAGACAATGAGGAATATGAAAAAAGAGAACGATGAAGAAGAAACACTTGAAGAAGAGAAAATTAAGAAGGGAGTCAAAGTGAGGCAGAAGAAAAAAAGAAATAAAGAAAAGACAATGAAGAATATGAAAAAGAGAACGATGAAGAAGAAACACTTAAAGAAGAGAAAATTAAGAAGTGAGGTAAAGTGAGGCAGAAGAAAAAATGAAATAAAGAAAAGACAATGAGGAATATGAAAAAAGAGAACGATGAAGAAGAAACACTTAAAGAAGAGAAAATTAAGAAGGGAGGTAAAGTAAGGCAAAAGAAAAAAAGAAATAAAGAAAAGACAATGAGGAATATGAAAAAAGAGAACGATGAAGAAGAAACACTTAAAGAAGAGAAAATTAAGAAGGGAGGTAAAGTAAGGCAAAAGAAAAAAGAAATAAAGAAAAGACAATGAGGCATATGAAAAAAGAGAATGATGAAGAAGAAACACTCAAAGAAGAGAAAATTAAGAAGGGAAGTAAAGTAAGGCAAAAGAAAAAAAGAAATAAAGAAAAGACAATGAGGAATATGAAAAAAGAGAACGATGAAGAAGAAACACTTAAAGAAGAGAAAATTAAGAAGGGAGGTAAAGCAAGGCAACAGAAAAAAGAAATAAAGAAAAGACAATGAAGAATATGAAAAAAGAGAACGATGAAGAAGAAACACTTAAAGAAGAGAAAATTAAGAAGGGATGTAAAGTAAGGTAAAAGAAAAAAGAAATAAAGAAAAGACAATGAGGAATATGAAAAAAGAGAACGATGAAGAAGAAACACTTAAAGAAGAGAAAATTAAGAAGGGAGGTAAAGTAAGGCAAAAGAAAAAAAGAAATAAAGAAAAGACAATGAGGAATATGAAAAAAGAGAACGATGAAGAAGAAACACTTAAAGAAGAGAAAATTAAGAAGGGAGGTAAAGTAAGGCAAAAGAAAAAAAGAAATAAAGAAAAGACAATGAGGAATATGAAAAAAGAGAACGATGAAGAAGAAACACTTAAAGAAGAGAATATTAAGAAGGGAGGTAAAGTAAGGCAAAAGAAAAAAAGAAATAAAGAAAAGACAATGAAGAATATGAAAAAAGAGAACGATGAAGAAGAAACACTTAAAGAAGAAAAGAGAAGAAGGGAGGCAAAGTAAGGCAAAAGAAAAAAAGAAATAAAGAAAAGACAATGAGGAATATGAAAAAAGAGAACGATGAAGAAGAAACACTTAAAGAAGAGAAAATTAAGAAGGGAGGTAAAGTAAGGCAAAAGAAAAAAGAAATAAAGAAAAGACAATGAGGAATATGAAAAAAGAGAACGATGAAGAAGAAACACTTAAAGAAGAGAAAATTAAGAAGGGAGGTAAAGTAAGGCAAAAGAAAAAAAGAAATAAAGAAAAGACAATGAGGAATATGAAAAAAGAGAACGATGAAGAAGAAACACTTAAAGAAGAGAAAATTAAGAAGGGAGGTAAAGTAAGGCAAAAGAAAAAAAGAAATAAAGAAAAGACAATGAGGAATATGAAAAAAGAGAACGATGAAGAAGAAAGACTTAAAGAAGAGAAAATTAAGAAGGGAGGTAAAGTAAGGCAAAACAAAAAAGGAAATAAAGAAACGACAATGAAGAATATGAAAAAAGAGAACGATGAAGAAGAAACACTTAAAGAAGAGAAAATTAAGAAGGGAGGTAAAGTAAGGCAAAAGAAAAAAAGAAATAAAGAAAAGACAATGAGGAATATGAAAAAAGAGAACGATGAAGAAGAAACACTTAAAGAAGAGAAAATTAAGAAGGGAGGTAAAGTAAGGCAAAAGAAAAAAAAATAAAGAAAAGACAATGAGGAATATGAAAAAAGAGAACGATGAAGAAGAAACACTTAAAAAGAGAAAATTAAGAAGTGAAGTAAAGTAAGGCAAAAGAAAAAAAGAAATAAAGCAAAGACAATGAGGAATATGAAAAAAGTGAACGATGAAGAAGAAACACTTAAAGAAGAGAAAATTAAGAAGGGAGGTAAAGTAAGGCAAAAGAAAAAAAAAATAAAGAAAAGACAATGAGGAATATGAAAAAAGAGAACGATGAAGAAGAAACACTTAAAGAATAGAAAATTAAGAAGGGAGGAAAGTAAGGCAAAAGAAAAAAAGAAATAAAGAAAAGACAATGAGGAATATGAAAAAAGAGAACGATGAAGAAGAAACACTTAAAGAAGAGAAAATTAAGAAGGGATGTAAAGTAAGGCAAAAGAAAAAAGAAATAAAGAAAAGACAATGAGGAATATGAAAAAAGAGAACGATGAAGAAGAAACACTTAAAGAAGAGAAAATTAAGAAGGGAGGTAAAGTAAGGCAAAAGAAAAAAAAGAAATAAAGAAAAGACAATGAGGAATATGAAAAAAGAGAACGATGAAGGAGAAACACATAAAGAAGAGAAAATTAAGAAGGGAGGTAAAGTAAGGCAAAAGAAAAAAAGAAATAAAGAAAAGACAATGAGGAATATGAAAAAAGAGAACGATGAAGAAGAAACACTTAAAGAAGAGAAAATTAAGAAGGGAGGTAAAGTAAGGCAAAAGAAAAAAAGAAATAAAGAAAAGACAATGAGGAATATGAAAATAGAGAACGATGAAGAAGAAACACTTAAAGAAGAGAAAATTAAGAAGGGAGGTAAAGTAAGGCAAAAGAAAAAAATAAATAAATAAAAGACAATGAGGAACATGAAAAAAGAGAACGATGAAGAAGAAACACTTAAAGAAGAGAAAATTAAGAAGGGAGGTAAAGTAAGGCAAAAGAAAAAAAGAAATAAAGAAAAGACAATGAGGAATATGAAAAAAGAGAACGATGAAGAAGAAACACTTAAAGAAGAGAAAATTAAGAAGGGAGGTAAAGTAAGGCAAAAGAAAAAAAAGAAATGAATAAAAGACAATGAAGAATATGAAAAAAGAGAACGATGAAGAAGAAACACTTAAAGAAGAGAAAATTAAGAAGGGAGGTAAAGTAAGGCAAAAGAAAAAAAAGAAATAAAGAAAAGACAATGAGGAATATGAAAAAAAGAGAACGATGAAGAAGAAACACTTAAAGAAGAGAAAATTAAGAAGGGAGGTAAAGTAAGGCAAAAGAAAAAAAGAAATAAAGAAAAGACAATGAAGAATATGAAAAAGAGAACGATGAAGAAGAAACACTTAAAGAAGAGAAAATTAAGAAGGGAGGTAAAGTAAGGCAAAAGAAAAAAAGAAATAAAGAAAAGACAATGAAGAATATGAAAAAGAGAACGATGAAGAAGAAACACTTAAAGAAGAGAAAATTAAGAAGGGAGGTAAAGTAAGGCAAAAGAAAAAAAAGAAATAAAGAAAAGACAATCAGGAATATGAAAAAAGAGAACGATGAAGAAGAAAGACTTAAGGAAGAGAAAATTAAGAAGGCAGGTAAAGTAAGGCAAAAGAAAAAAAGAAATAAAGAAAAGACAATGAGGAATATGAAAAAAGAGAACGATGAAGAAGAAACACTTAAAGAAGAGAAAATTAAGAAGGGAGGTAAAGTAAGGCAAAAGAAAAAAAGAAATAAAGAAAAGACAATGAGGAATATGAAAAAAGAGAACGATGAAGAAGAAACACTTAAAGAAGAGAAAATTAAGAAGGGAGGTAAAGTAAGGCAAAAGAAGAAAAGAAATAAAGAAAAGACAATGAGGAATATGAATAAAGAGAACGATGAAGAAGAAACACTTAAAGAAGAGAAAATTAAGAAGGGAAGTAAAGTAAGGCAAAACAAAAAAAGAATAAAGAAAAAAATGAAGAATATGAAAAAAAAGAACGATGAAAAAGAAACACTTAAAGAAGAGAAAATTAAGAAGGGAGGTAAAGTAAGGCAAAAGAAAAAAAAAATAAAGAAAAGACAATGAGGAATATGAAAAAAGAGAACGATGAAGAAGAAACACTTAAAGAAGAGAAAATTAAGAAGGGAGGTAAAGTAAGGCAAAAGTAAAAAGAAATAAAGAAAAGACAATGAGGAATACGAAAAAAGAGAAAGATGAAGAAGAAACACTTAAAGAAGAGAAAATTTAGAAGGGAGGTAAAGTGAGGCAGAAGAAAAAAAGAAATAAAGAAAAGACAATGAAGAATATGAAAAAGAGAACGATGAAGAAGAAACACTTAAAGAAGAAGAAAATTAAGAAGTGAGGTAAAGTGAGGCAGAAGAAAAAAAGAAATAAAGAAAAGACAATGAGGAATATGAAAAAAGAGAACGATGAAGAAGAAACACTTAAAGAAGAGAAAATTAAGAAGGGAGGTAAAGTAAGGCAAAAGAAATAAAGAAATAAAGAAAAGACAATGAGGAATATGAAAAAAGAGAACGATGAAGAAGAAACACTTAAAGAAGAGAAAATTAAGAAGGGAGGTAAATAAGGCAAAAGAAAAAAAGAAAGAAAGAAAAGACAATGAGGCATATGAAAAAAGAGAATGATGAAGAAGAAACACTTAAAGAAGAGAAAAATTAAGAAGGGAAGTAAAGTAAGGCAAAAGAAAAAAAGAAATAAAGAAAAGACAATGAGGAATATGAAAAAAGAGAACGATGAAGAAGAAACACTTAAAGAAGAGAAAATTAAGAAGGGAGGTAAAGTAAGGCAAAAGAAAAAAGAAATAAAGAAAAGACAATGAAGAATATGAAAAAAGAGAACGATGAAGAAGAAACACTTAAAGAAGAGAAAATTAAGAAGGGAGGTAAAGTAAGGCAAAGAAAAAAAAAGAAATAAAGAAAAGATAATGAGGAATATGAAAAAAGAGAACGATGAAGAAGAAACACTTGAAGAAGAGAAAATTAAGAAGGGAGGTAAAGTGAGGCAGAAGAAAAAAGAAATAAAGAAAAGACAATGAAGAATATGAAAAAGAGAACGATGAAGAAGAAACACTTAAAGAAGAGAAAATTAAGAAGTGAGGTAAAGTGAGGCAGAAGAAAAAAAGAAATAAAGAAAAGACAATGAGGAATATGAAAAAAGAGAACGATGAAGAAGAAACACTTAAAGAAGAGAAAATTAAGAAGGGAGGTAAAGTAAGGCAAAAGAAAAAAAGAAATAAAGAAAAAGACAATGAGGAATATGAAAAAAGAGAACGATGAAGAAGAAACACTTAAAGAAGAGAAAATTAAGAAGGGAGGTAAAGTAAGGCAAAAGAAAAAAAGAAATAAAGAAAAGACAATGAGGCATATGAAAAAAGAGAATGATGAAGAAGAAACACTTAAAGAAGAGAAAATTAAGAAGGGAGGTAAAGTAAGGCAAAAGAAAAAAAGAAATAAAGAAAAGACAATGAGGAATATGAAAAAAGAGAACGATGAAGAAGAAACACTTAAAGAAGAGAAAATTAAGAAGGGAGGTAAAGTAAGGCAAAAGAAAAAAAGAAATAAAGAAAAGACAATGAGGCATATGAAAAAAGAGAATGATGAAGAAGAAACACTTAAAGAAGAGAAAATTAAGAAGGGAGGTAAAGTAAGGCAAAAGAAAAAAAGAAATAAAGAAAAGACAATGAGGAATATGAAAAAAGAGAACGATGAAGAAGAAACACTTAAAGAAGAGAAAATTAAGAAGGGAGGTAAAGTAAGGCAAAAGAAAAAAAGAAATAAAGAAAAGACAATGAGGCATATGAAAAAAGAGAACGATGAAGAAGAAACACTTAAAGAAGAGAAAATTAAGAAGGGAAGTAAAGTAAGGCAAAAGAAAAAAAGAAATAAAGAAAAGACAATGAGGAATATGAAAAAAGAGAACGATGAAGAAGAAACACTTAAAGAAGAGAAAATTAAGAAGGGAGGTAAAGTAAGGCAAAAGAAAAAAGAAATAAAGAAAAGACAATGAAGAATATGTAAAAAGAGAACGATGAAGAAGAAACACTTAAAGAAGAGAAAATTAAGAAGGGAGGTAAAGTAAGGCAAAGGAAAAAAAGAAATAAAGAAAAGACAATGAGGAATATGAAAAAAGAGAACGATGAAGAAGAAACACTCGAAGAAGAGAAAATTAAGAAGGAAGGTATAGTAAGGCAAAAGAAAAAAGAAATAAAGAAAAGACAATGAAGAATACGAAAAAAGAGAACGATGAAGAAGAAACACTTAAAGAAGAGAAAATTAAGCAGGGAGGTAAAGTAAGGCAAAAGAAAAAAAAGAAATAAAGAAAAGACAATGAGGAATATGAAGAAAGAGAATGATGAAGAAGAAACACTTGAAGAACAAAAAATTAAGTAGTGAGGTAAAGTAAGGCAAAAGAAAAAAAGAAATAAAGAAAAGACAATGAGGAATATGAAAAAAGAGAACGATGAAGAAGAAACACTTAAAGAAGAGAAAATTAAGAAGTGAGGTAAAGTGAGGCAGAAGAAAAAAAGAAATAAAGAAAAGACAATGAAGAATATGAAAAAAGAGAACGATGAAGAAGAAACACTTAAAGAAGAGAAAATTAAGAAGGGAGGTAAAGTAAGGCAAAAGAAAAAAAAGAACTAAATAACTAAATGAACCTAGAAAGCGAAAAGCTGAAGACTGTAGGCAAATTAACTTCATCCACCCACTCAATACTTTTTGCATGATGAACAGCCATTTTGAAAGCCCGCAAAGGTCTGTGGATAATTTTCTTGTCCGTGCAGATCATTAAAAGATGTCAGGGTTTTTCCAACAGCCTTTATCTGGAACGAACATCCTCACCTACACCCTCAACAGGCCTTATATATCGCATTGCAAAGGAATGTGTGGTATTTAAATCAGTAAAAGACACTAGATGATATCATATCCTTTAAGCCACTGGCAGGATAATGGACGTTGATAAGTGAGCAGACGACAGGGCATTTTTGCGCGCGGTAAAACCTAGGCGGGAAAAGATGCATGGCTGAACAATTAGCAGCATCACAATTGTAAGCTCGTATATTGATATATCCTTGTCATGGATATAAATGAGAGTAACAGCATTTATGTTATGTACTGACTCCAAAGGTAATGCTAAGCGCGTTGACTCCACTGTGAGATAGACTAAACTATCGCCCGGTTCACACTCCACCCACATCTATTGAACAGGTGAAGAGGCTCATCCCTTGTTTCCTGTTTAGGATGCGGTTTCCGGTTTTCTCTTTTCCAATCTTTTCACTCTTTTCCTTTTTTATTATTTTTTTTCAATTGGAGTAGATAGACTAAACTATCGCCCGGTTCACACTCCACCCACATCTATTGAACAGGTGAAGAGGCTCATCCCTTGTTTCCTGTTTAGGATGTGGTTTCAGGCTTTCTCTTTTCCATTCTTTTTACCCTTACGTAGCCCCCTGCGCATCAGTGGCGTTACCGCCTTGCTTGGGGTGATATGATTAAAAAAAAAAAGTATAGGTGTTGGACATAATTCCGATGTTAAGCACGTTAAGATTCTTTTAAGGTTCACCCTGCATAAGACCCAAGTGCCACTAGCGGTCAGTCAGTTAAGTGCCATACGTGATACACGCTTGGGCGATCATGTCTCGAAAGAGACATGACTGACTGGGCAGAAGATTATCCCGCAGTAGGTTGCCATTACTTTCAGCGGTAGACTGGTGAATTATATTATTATATTAATAAGTAGTAATTAGTGGGGGATCAGTTTATTACATCATGGCAATAGAAAACCGATCACCCACTTTATGCCCAGTAGAAGCATTAATCATGTTTCTATTATATTCAGTCAGTCAGTTAAGTGCCATACGTGATACCCGCTTAGGCGATCATGTCTCGAAAGAGACATGACTGACTGGGCAGAAGATTATCCCGCAGTAGGTTGCCATTGCTTTCTGCGTCCACTAGCGGTAGATATATTAAATACTACTGCTGGACAAACAACAAGGAACGAGTATATATAAAAATATAATATATTTTTATTCTTTGTTGGTGACGCTAGTGTGGAAGAGTAGAGCAGTCAGAGAGAGTTTACACACACGAAGGAGCTGTCGAGAGTCGTTAACCAGTCTCTGTCTCTTCAGCCAAATATTCTAGACTTTATATAGTCTTAAAACTCTCACACATTTTTGTTTTTCGGGTTGTCGCTTCGACCGAATATATCTGTCAATTACTCAATGGTCCATTGCTTTTTAACCCTGTTGTCGCTTGTGTTTTTTTTTTGTTGTTGCACTTTCCTGACACAATCTGCGCCCGGATATATCTGTCAACCACCATTGTCTTTTGTTGAGCTTACCTACGGCCGTATGTACCTGTCAATTGCCTCCTCCGTTCAAAGTAATATATTACAGATGGTGACATTATAAGGATTGGGGTAAGATAATGGTTAACCCTTGACTTGAACTGGTTAACCCTTTAGGGCCATTCGTATTATATTTGATACAGTATTTCCCTATAAGGAAACATTTGGTATTCATTGACTGAGAAGTCAGTACTGCTTTCATTTGAAATTTATAAAATATTTCTCTTAAAAATTTTTTCAGGAAAATATTTCTTTCAAGGCTTGTTTTCATACTGTATCAAATATAATACGAATGGCCCTAGAGGGTTAATAATATAATATGATTAAGGCTTCTACTTGTCATAAAGTGGGGGATCAGTTCTATATTGTTATGAAGTAATAAACAGATCCCCCACTAATTACTACTTAACCCTCTAGGGCCATTCGTATCATATTTGATACAGTATTTCCCTATAAGGAAACATTTGGTATTTCCCTATAAGGAAACATTTGGTATTCATTGACTGAGAAGTCAGTACTGCTTTCATTTGAAATTTATAAAATATTTCTCTTAAAAATTTTTTCAGGAAAATATTTCTTTCAAGGCTTGTTTTCATACTGTATCAAATATGATACGAATGGCCCTAGAGGGTTAAGATTGTAGTGATCGAGGAACCATCCTGATGGGAGTCTGTTCCACAGATCATTAGTTCGCGTGAAGAAGCAGTTCGAGCGAAACTGATTTCTCACCGACTGAATACAACGTGAATATTGCTACAATATAAGTGGCCTGGCAGGTCCTGGCAGGTCCTGGCAGCGAAGTTTAGAACTGGCGGAGCTAAAGAATGTAGTTCGTCCGAATAATTTCCATGAAAGGCTTGGCACATTCTGCTTATGACAGAGCGGTTGGAGAGTGGAAAATAATTCGTCACGCAAAAAAGACTCTGAGATGCTTCTGAACTTTCTCGCATCTGGAAATTCAGGACTGGGCAACTGCTGCCCAAATATGACAACAGTATTCAATTTTCGGCCAGATCTTGTAAATTAATATGAGGAGTTAGGTGTTTATTGGAGTGATACAGGGAGCCTACATTTTTCTCTCTATCGTTATAAATGGATCGTATACAAAAGTTCTATTTGAGAATAGGGGTCAGTTAAAGACCGAATAGTTTCCCAAAGCACGAGCCATCGCCGAAGGGTCAACCGTTCATCAAGACTAACGGTAGTTTGGGGTTTGATCGGCGATGTAACTTGGTCAGTAACTAAGAATTTGAGTTTGAATTTTGCTTAACGGCATATCTACCTCTATGGGTTATTTAATGCCAAAAAGGTGAGGTTTTAAGGTATTCTTTATAATTTTCGGTTATAGCGAGAAAGTTGATTTAATCAGATTTTAATGAATTTTTAAAATTTTTTTTTATTCTAGAAAACTAAAAATCTTTTCTAGTTCTGTATTCAAAAATGTTTTGCTGAGAATAATTTTTTCCTTCATAAATGTGCTATGGTAATACTTTTTTCTTCAAAAGTGTATATTTTTCTATACAAGTTTATTTTTATGTGTATATTTCTATAAAAGTGTACTTTTATACTTTTATAGTGTTTTGACCCCAGTTTGGGGGTTAACTATTTGCCCATAGCTGGGACCCTAACAGGTGCTACCATACAGAGTCAGGGTAGACCTGAGAACAACAGCAATTAAGAGGTGGTTCCATGCTCCTCACAACCTCTCAATCAGTGACCTTGCTACCGGATGCAGTTTAATGTCATGCCCAGGACCGGGTCAGTAACTAGATGGGTGACAGATTGGGAATATCAGGCTTACGGCTATCAGTCAGTCAGGTAAGTGCCATACGTGATACACGCTTGGGCAATCATGTCTCGAAAGAGACATGACTGACTGGGCAGAAGATTATCCCGCAGTAGGTTGCCATTGCTTTCTGCGGTAGACCGATTGCCGACCAAGGCTATAGAACCCAGTCTGTCCTGCTATTTAACCCATAACTGGAAGGAAGAGACGGATTAATACCTTTCCCAAGGGTATTTGCGCGTAAGTGAATACAATGGATTCCACTGGAATTCGAACTCGGCTCCCCGGTTTCTAACATTGGTTCCCATACATTCACATAAGTTAAGAAAGGTCTAGCCTTGTCATTACCTAGATAGGTGATTGCTTGGAAATACCAGGTACTGTAAGCTTGGATGTGGAGCTGGTGTAACGAATAATGGCAACTGAATTGTTAAACGGAGAGACGAGTTCCAATTCCAGTTGGATTCATTCTATTTACTTACGCGCAAATACCCTTAGAAAAAAATCCGAATCTACCACTTCTCCCATCAACTATGGGTTAATCAGTAATACTTGTATCATTAAAACCATTATTATCAAAAAAGAAAAAATAAATGAAAATAGAATAGTTCTTTTTTAATATTGCACCATAATATGTGCATCAAATGAACTGTTCGGATGCCCAGTTTTTGTGATCCCTTCCCCATGCTAGTCTCTTCTTCTTATTGGCTCGCCGAAGCAAAGGCTTCCTGGCTGCCTTGTAAAATTTTGCAAAGTAATAATAACAAAAGAACCATTCAAAATTCATTAACATTCGAAATTGCAATATAAACTCTGGTAAAAAGACTAGAGAAAACCATTAACATCAAAAATTGCAATATGAACTCTGGTAAAAAATGGTTAGTGAACATTAGGTTTATAAGTCCCAGAAATTCAGTTGTTCTTGGCCTTAAGGACACATGGCCTAGTGGCAAAGTTAAGGAAAACGCTATGACAATGTGGAATATATTTTTGTATAAAATATTTCGTTCTATAGGATTTCCTCTTCTGCCAAATCAGTCATGACTTTTTCGAGACATGATCGCCCAAGCGTGTATCAATAATGGAACTTAACACCGTTCACATTCCCACACTGTCTTTAAACAGGGGGAGTGGTTTATCACTTATTTCCTGTTTAGGATTGGATTTTCGGTCCTTTTTCCAAAAATCTTCTCATATTTGTTCACACCCACAGTAACACCTGATATTTTAGAAGCGTTTTCGCTTTGCATGAAGTGAATTGATAAAAAAGAGGAAAAATAAGAGAAAAACCGACATGAGAAAAGGGGAAAGGAAATATGAACGAAGAAGGAGAAAAAAAGAAAATATGAACTGAGAAGGAGAAAAAAATAAAGAAATACGAACTAAGAAAAAAAATGAATTACAAAAAAGAAAAAAGGAAATATAAGTTAAGAAGAAGAAGAGGAAAAAGGGAAATATGAACTAATAAGGAAAAAAAGGAAATATGAACTAAGAAGGAAAAAAGGAAATATGAACTAAGAATGAAAAAAAAGGAAATATGAACTAAGAAGAAAAAAAGGAAATATGAACTAAGAAGGAAAAAAGGAAATATGAACTAAGAATGAAAAAAAGGAAATATGAACTAAGAAGGAAAAAAGGAAATATGAACTAAGAAGGAAAAAAGGAAATATGAACTAAGAATGAAAAAAAAGGAAATATGAACTAAGAAGGAAAAAAGGAAATATGAACTAAGAAGGAAAAAAAAGGAAAATGTGAACTAAGAAAGAGAAAATGGAAATTATGAACTACGAATGAGAAAAAAAGGAAATATGAGCCAAGAAGGAAAAAGGAAATATGAGCTAAGAAGGAAAAAAGGAAATATGAACTAAGAATGAAAAAAAGAAAATATGAACTAAGAATGAAAAAAAAGGAAATATGAACTAAGAAGGAAAAAAGGAAATATGAACTAAGAAGGAAAAAAGGAAATATGAACTAAGAATGAAAAAAAAGGAAATATGAACTAAGAAGGAAAAATGGAAATATGAACTAAGAAGGAAACAAAAAAAGGAAATATGAACTAAGAAGGAAAAAAGGAAATATGAACTAAGAATGAAAAAAAGGAAATATGAACTAAGAATGAAAAAAAAGGAAATATGAACTAAGAAGGAAAAAAGGAAATATGAACTAAGAAGGAAAAAAAGGAAATATGAACTAAGAATGAAAAAAATAGGAAATATGAACTAAGAAGGAAAAAAGGAAATATGAACTAAGAAGGAAAAAAAAAGGAAATATGAACTACGAAGGAGAAAGAAAGAAAATATGAACTAAGAATGAAAAAAAGGAAATATGAACTAAGAAGGAAAAAAGGAATTATGAACTAAGAATGAAAAAAAGGAAATATGAACTAAGAATGAAAAAAAAAGGAAATATGAACTAAGAAGGAAAAATGGAAATATGAACTAAGAAGGAAAAAAAAGGAAATATGAACTAAGAAGGAAAAAAGGAAATATGAACTAAGAATGAAAAAAAGGAAATATGAACTAAGAATGAAAAAAAGGAAATATGAACTATGAAGGAGAAAAAAGTGAATATTAACTCCGAAGGAAAAAAAGAAAATATGAAATAAGAAGGAGAAGAAAGGATAAGATGAAGTAAGAAGAAAAAAAAAAAAGGAAAAATGCCATAAGAAAAAACTTATATTTATCATCCGAATGTGACAACTGAGATTTCTAAGACACGTAATGAGAAGTTAGGTTTGGAGAAGCTGATACTCACCAGACAGGTAGGGAAAGAGAGACAGGGGAAAGCAGCGAAAGGCATGCTTGATGCGTGTGAGCAAATGGATGGCGGAAAAGAGGAAAAAGATTAAAAGCGATAAGGAACATGGGGAAGTGGAAGTCCATACTCGCCTACGTCCTGAAGGGACACGGTACATGAAGAAGAAGAAGAAATAAAAATGAAAGACATAACAATATATTATCATAATATTTTGATCATAAGTGATTATGTAAAAACATTTTACTTCGCTAAACAAAACCTTTCATGTTTCAATACTATGAATTGGACTTCATCAGGTGATAGTTAGTAACTTTTTTTTTTTAATCATATCACCCTAAGCAAGGCAGTCCACTGCCACTATAGCGCATGGGGCTACATAGATCGATTGGGGATAGGAAATGTCAGAGGGATGGTGATAGACGAGTTAGTAGGTACGTAGGGAGAGCATTGGAGGGAATGGGTGCGAGTTAGTGTGTTAGGAGGTGTCTATTGACCTTACATTTAAACTCCTGGAGGTTGTAGCTGTCGGGGAAGCAATCACGCTAAAGGGAATTCCACAGGCGGGAAGTGCGAGGAAAGAAGCTGTTGGAGTAGAAATTGCGGTTACATTTCATCGGTTTCACTGAAAAGCGGTGGGACCTAGTTGCTAATCTAGTATCTAGTGCAAATTCACATCTAGGGGCACCAGTGATTTAAGTTCATCCGAGCAGAAGCCGTGAAAGTACTTATAGAAGAGGCACAGGGAAGCCACGTCACGTCGGTGAGAGAGTGAGTGCAGGCGGTCAACTAATTCGCTATCGATCACATTACAGATTCTCCGAGGAGAATAGCAGAGGCACCCGACCAGATGTGGCAGCAGTATTCAATACACGGGCGGACGGTAGATTTATATATGTGCAGGATAGATTCAGGCGGAAAGAATTTCCGGGCCCTGCACAGAGAGCCGACTTTCATAGCAGCGGATTTAGCAATGGATTCGACGTAGTCATTCCACTTGAGGTCCGTTGAGAGTGTCAGGCCAAGCAGGCGTAATGATTTACTCTCTGGGAGGCAAGCCCGTTCCATGCTAATGGGGGAGGAGGTGCGGTTGTCTGTGGTGGTTAATTGACAGCAGCTTCGTTTGGGAAGAATTGAATTTTACGAGCCATTTCTTACCCCAATCCACCACGGATTGGAGGTCCTTTTCAAGCTCGGCAGCGAGGTTCGCCTTGTCACCAACACGAGATTTTTGATCGAGGCGAGAGTAAACTGTGGTGTCATCGGCGTACATACTTACTTGGGATGTTATGGCATAGGGGAGATCGTTGATGTAGATTAGAAAGTGAGTAGGACCTAAGATAGAGCCTTGGGGGACACTCGCGTTTGTAGGATAGTTCTGAGAGGCATGTCCATTCAATACCACCTTCAGAGTGCGGTTAGAGAAGAATGACTGGATTAGGTCCAACAAAAGTCCAGTTACGCCGTAGCTTCGCAGTTTCCGTAGAAGGCCGGCATGCCATACTCTGTCGAACGCTTTATTAGAGATGTCCAAGGCGACGGTTCGGGCTTCACCATTCTTGTCGAGAGCTTGGTATATATACTCGGTGATAGTCGTTAGCATATCAGCAGTAGACCTTGTGAAGCGGAAGCCATATTGCTTGTCCCAGAGTAGCCTGTGTGCTGTGAGATGTTGAACGACCTCGCCGTTGATAATGGCTTCGAACACTTTGCCAAAGATCGGAAGAAGGCTGATAGGGCGGTAATTTGCGGGGTCCGAGGGTTCACCTGTGTTCTTAAATACTGGAACCACAGTAGAAGACTTCCAACAGGTAGGAAAGCAGGAGGAGGATAGGCAGAGGTTGTATAGCTTAGAAAGGACAAAGGAGAGTTCAGGGGCACATTTCTTCAAAACTATGATTGGGATTCCGTCTCCACCACTCGCTTTGTGAGGGTCAAGTTTTAGAGATTATGTTAGAAATCAGCGAGGGCGTGATGTGGACTTCATTCAATTGGGCCTCTGTTCTAGGTGGGAAGTCGGGTGTATAGACTTCAGACGAGTCCAGACACGAGTTGGTTGAGAATCTATGGGCAAAGCATTCAGCCTTGTCCGCCGAGGAGGTGAGACCCTCAAACTCATTGATTAGTGGGGGTATTGAGGACTTAGTCATATTAAGCACGCTTTTACAGAGGCGCCAGCAGTCTTCATTCTGGCAGCAAACAGCATCTTAGTTTCGCTAAGTATCTTTTTGAACTTATTACCAGCTGAGGCGAAAAGGCGCCTGTTTTGGTCCGACGCGTGGCTACGGTAAAGCCGGAAGAAGTGATTCCGGTGGGCAATGGCGGCCGAGCAAGCGGGTGAGAACCAGGGAGACGAATGGGATTTAAGCTGAAATTCCCTGGCAGAGATGAAAGCATCAATGCCAGCCTTAACCCAGGAGGAGACCTCTGATGCACAGTCTTCGACGGGAAGCTAAAAACATTGTTCCAAGGGACGTCACAGAGGAAGTTACGGAGCGAATCCCAGTCTGCTCTTTGATAGTAGTAGGATATTCTGCTGGTCTGGGTTTGGGTTTCTTGGATAGGGGTGGAGTGGAACGAAATGTTGACAGAAACTACGGTGTGGTCAAAATTTCTGAGAGGGCAGAGCTGTCTGGTGGTGCAAGAATTTGGGATGGAAGTGAAGCAGAGGTCTAGTAGCGAGTCCCTTCCGTTAGGGCTATTGGAGAAACGCGTGGGGAAGTCCACCACTTGCGTAAGGGATTGGGAGATTGAAAGATTAATGGTGTGGACACTAGTAGGGTCGATGACAGAGTTTTTCAGCCACTTAGTGTGATGGGTGTTAAAGTCACCAAACACGAAAATATGGGCAGATGGGTAAGAAGAAATGGCCTTGTCGATATTGTCAGAGATGCTGTCAAGTACTGAGCAGTCAGAGGAGGAGGGGGAGCGGTAGAGGAAGAAAAGATAGCTCACTGAGCTTAGGAGTGAGAGACGAAAGCACATGAAAGACTGGTCCAGGGATTCAAGAGATGTCACTCTAGCTAGTGGGGGGGGGTGTTCGCTGACATATACACCAAGCCCGTGTATATGGACATTGGAGTCCTTCCTGAAGAGGGGAAGGTAACCAGGAACATAAAACTCAGAGGAGGGGATAGAAGGGTCAAGGTTAGTTTCGCACAGGGCTAAGATATCGGGTGAGTTAGTTTGGAGGAAAGGTTCTACGCTATAAAAGTTAGTGCGGTTGCCTCGTATGTTAGCGAAAGAGACACAGGCAGGTTTGGGTGTTTTCAGAATAGCTGGTTTTGTTTTGCTATTTTGTTTGATTTTTTTCATAGTGTTTTTTTTAAGTTGAGGAGAGCGGTCTAGAGTAGAATCAGTCGGTCGCTGTTTGCAGCATGTGAGGAATGGAGACTGGTGCAGCCTGCAACATAATGTGGCCTCGGTGTTGCCCACCGGAGGTTCATGAAGGGACCCCCGTCCATGCGCGATATGGCAATACAGGATATTATTCAACTGTTGATCAGAGCAGCCTCTCAAGACGCTACATAAGAGTTCGGGCTCCAAACTACCAGTCGGAAGCAGCAACCAGGAAACTGCCAACCCGGTACCCTCAGAATGGAGAGACATTGCCACTATAGTCAATAACCGCAAAGAACTTCCAACCGTAAGACCGAGGAAGGAGGTAGATGAACCGGGAACCCATTCCTAAACAAGAAACAAGGTGATCACCTCTACTCTTGTTCAAGAGAAGGGGGTGAAATGTGAGACCGGGCGATAGTAGGAACTATCTACTCCAATTAAAAAATAAAAAATAAAAAAAAATAAATAAAAAAGATAAAGAATTTACTAAGTTTTAACTTAGTATATGTACAAACGGAATGTAGGTCGAAAAAAGTTAGTAACAAAAACGAAAATAATAATAAATTATTAAAGGCAGAAAGAGAAAAATAAAAAACCGACTTGATATCTTACCGAGCAGGTCACACTGAAATTTGAGCGAAATATTACGGAAGATATTTTTAATTTCGACTCTATAATTTTCAAAATATCTCGGGTCTTAAACTGCTAAGATCCAGGCCGGAATTTTTATGGATATTAAAAAACAATTCGTTCACGTTACCTAACAGTTAAATGGGGCGTATGGTCAGAATTAAAAATATATTTGTAGGTGTGTCTCGATTAACCAATTAAAGTCAGATCTAAGTTAAAAAAGAAATAGGGTTAAAGGGTAGAGGTGGATGAGTTATTTTAACATGTCAAGATAAATTTGCGCTTAGGCACGTCATCTTTGGCGACAAGAAATGACAAGTGTGTCATGAATGTACACTACTGGCCATAATTATTAGGCAACTCCATTAAAAAAAAGTGATGTATTTCATACTATTGTTAGTATTTATTGCCAAATGGATAATTCTAGATGAAAATAGAATGGTTCTTTTGTTATTATGACTTTGCAAAATTTTACAATGCAAATAGCGACAATTTACCCATCGCATCCTGTAGATTTTATATATATATATATATATATATATATATATATATATATATATATTAGGCCATCCCAGTTTTTTAAAAGAAATGATGTATTTCATACTATTTTTAGTATTTATTACCAAGTGGATAATTATAAATGAAAATAGAATGGTTCTTTTGTTATTATTACTTTGCAAAATTTTACAAGGCAGCCAGGAAGCCTTTGCTTCGGCCAGCCAATAAGAAGAAGAGACTAGCATGGGTAAGAGTGTTCAAAAACTGGACACCAGAACAGTTCATTTGATGCACAGGTTATTGTACAATATTAAAATAGAACCATTCTATTTTCATTTAAAAAACTGGGATGGCCTAATATTTATGACCGGTAGTGTATATTTATTAATTTAATTCATTATGCTTTAAGTTATACCATATTTATTGGTTAAATTGTTAAATATCAAGGATAGAACGTATGTAGATAAGTAACTATAAAAGTTGTCATTGAAGTCAAACCCATAAACGACAGTGTTTCATACTAGATTCAATCGTCAAAACTAAAAACAAGCAATTCATACAATCATAAAAAAATATAAGGAAAAGAACATAAGCCTACAACAATCACTTCAATAATTGTAAACTCTGCCTGAAGAGAAAAATAGTTATAATTACCTTCCCAGACCGAAATAAATGACGAAATAAACGATTAGAAAAAAATAATTAAGCAAAAACAAGTAAAATAAATTAATCCAAACAAATAAGTATGTAAATAAGCAAAGCAAATAATAAACAAGTCAACAAACTACGCCCACCAAAATAACCGTTACGTTAACATGTGGGATAGGAAATTAAGAATTAAAATCAACTTTCTTCTTCACTTTTAGAAAAATTTACATTGACGTATGAAATCCTAGTTTTTCCCAAACAGAAAAAGGATTTACCATGTACTTAGAGAAAAAGTCGAAACCGGATTTCGCAAGAAGGTGTTAAACTGATTTTCTGACCAATGGAAACGACTTGCAAGATCAAAAAAGTTTTCCCGAGTCAGTGCGAAAAATCTAATGACAATAAAAGGCTCAGATCAGCGTCAATCAGTAACTCTGATGGAAGCAGCGAGAGACACCCCCAAAATGTAACTTCAACTTCAAATCGATCCGAACTTTCTCTTTTTTCTTCTTTCTTGTGTGCTGATTCATTCTACGTTTTCTTCTCCATCCAAAGACATTCCTATCAAACAAAAATACCCCCACTAATCAATGAATTTGAAGTTCTCACCTCCCCAGCGGACAAGGCTGAATGCTTTGCCCGTAGATTCTCCACCAATTCGACACTGGACTCGTTAGGAATATCTACACCCGACTTCTCACCCATAACTAATGCTCAACTAAATAATGTCCAAATTACACCCTCGCTGGTCGCCAAGATAATTGCACAACTTGACCCACACAAAGCGAGCGGCGGTGACGGAATCCCAATCTTAGTAGTGAAGAAATATGCCCCAGAACTCTCCTCTGTCCTCTCTAAACTCTATAACCTCTGCCTATCTGCTTCCTGTTTTCCTGCCTGTTGGAAGTCCTCCTCTGTAGTTCCTATATTTAAGAATTCTGGCGAACCCTCAGACCCCGCCAATTACCGTCCTATTAGTCTCCTTCCGATCTTCGGCAAAGTTTTCGAATCCATTATCAACGCCGAGGTGGTTCAGCATCTCACGGCCCACAGGCTTCTCTCTGACAAACAGTACGGGTTTCGCTTCACCAGGTCTACTGCTGATATGTTAACGACCATTACCGAGTACATATACCGGGCACTTGACAAGAATGGCGAAGCCCGAACCGTTGCCTTGGATATCTCCAAAGCGTTCGACAGGGTCTGGCACGCTGGCCTCTTATGCAAACTGCGGAGCTACGGGATAACTGGACACCTGTTTGACCTCATCCAGTCATTCCTCTCTAACCGCACATTGAAGGTAGTATTAAATAGGCATGCCTCCCAAAACTACCATACGAACGCGGGCGTCCCTCAAGGTTCTATCCTAGGTCCCACGCTCTTTCTGATGTACATTAATGATCTCTCCGATGCCATTAGATCTCAAAGTAGGCATGTACGCCGATGACACAACAATCTACTCTCGCCTCGATCAAAAACCAGGTGTGGGCGACAAAGCGAACCTCGCTGCCGAGCTTGCAAAGGATCTCCAATCCGTAGTGGCCTGGGGTAGGAAATGGCTAGTTTTATTTATTCTTTAAATACAAAGAATTATGGCACAAGGCCGAAAAATGGGAGGGGGAACAAAACTTGGGGTGGTCTTCAGTACACTATCTTATACCTAGCTAATCGGATTCACGACCCATACATACGTTACAATTTTCTCAATCACCATAAGAATTTGTCCATCAACACTCATACATATCGTACACCAAAATACCGCAAACTCCATACCAGGGACCTACAAAACGCCCCAAATGTACATAAAAATTTGTAACTATTTACAAATATAATACAAAAATAGATTTAAAAATTTATACATGAAATGACATGATGGGAAGGGGGAATGAAGAAACAAAAATCCCCAAAACAAAAACAATGTCAAATGAAAACATATACATAGTGTTAGTAAGACCCAAACACACCTTCATAATTAAAGAGGCCACTGTATTCTGCCTTAAAAGGCAAAATCAAGTAGCTCTCTTTCTACAGGGGATGGGAGAAGCAGGTTAAAATAAATTGGACTGGGGAATATATAAGGCTGACCCAGCCGAGAGTAAAACGGGACAAAATAACGATGGACAAAGGGGATCTCGAACTGGATCATAACAAAAGTATTGGAGCCGGGAACAGGCTAGGACAACCCATACACTCACATTAACTAGGTACACAAAAGAATATCTACCTTAACCACGGGAAGGGTTCCAAAGGAATCCCCCCCGATGTGATTAGCAGATCTAAAAAGAAAATCAAGGCTAGCCCCGGTCACACGAACCAGGCTCGCTGCATGTATCCACCTTTCGCAAAAGTCTGTCGGGTGCAGCCGTTTCCGTTCAGTTCTAATCTTCATTTTGAGCTGGTGCTCAAAATATCGGATTAGATCCTGATCCGAAAGACGACCGCCCCGCAAGACTTCCTCCAGTCGCGTCGTCCATATCACCATTCTAGCCGAAGCCAGCAGCGTCAGAAACACCATCCGCTTCACTCCAGAGTACGGGGGCAACACATTGTCCACAGCGTATGCGCGATCAATGAGCACGAGCTGCGGCGCGACACGAGCAGTCAACTCGCCGACACGCGCCCACAACGGGCGAACGCGCGAACAATGGAAGAAGGCGTGCGCAGACGTCTCCTTGATTCCAAGGTTGCAACGTTCACAATCTGGCAAATCCGCCAGGCCCATTGCGAAACGCTTGTCATTGAGAGACAAACCATTCCGAGCCAATCGCCAGGTCAGAGAAAACTCAGAGTTGCTGAGCCAATCTGCACCTGGCGCCCAAGACCAATGAGAGCGGTACTCCACTCTCGACATGCCGAGCTTACTCCACAGCTTATCCTTCACGGCACCCTCCACTAATCCCCGATAGAAGATTTTCCTAGGCTGTGAAAGGTCACTGGACCGTGGAATGGCCTGTAAAGCCGCCAGACATTCGAGGAGGAATTTCGGTCGCACCCAAGGCCTGACGGTCAGCCATAGGGTCGGGGGCGTGATGGTAAGGCAAGGGAACATGTCCCTCACTACCCCCGCAAGCAACCGATCTTCCTCTAACGCGCGCCTGAGGAATGCCAACCTTGAAGCGAGCACGTGGCTCCTCAAGTGTGGCATCCCCAGACCCCTTGACACGGACGGAGGCAACAGACTCCTTTGTCGACCATGTGTTTGCGTCCTCTCCAAAGACAGGAGAATAGCAAACGCTCGAGCGCCTTCTCATGATCGTCACAAAGGGGAAGTACTGACAGCCGGTAAAGGATCATGGGAAAGAGGTATGTGTTACACACCTCCGCCAAGCCCTTCACGGAGAGACCCCGTCGACGCCAAATCTTGACCGACGCGCCGACCTTTGCCAGTACTTCTGACCAGTTTTTCTCCAGCTGTAAGTCCGGACCGAACCAAACTCCGAGGAGCTTGACCGGCCCGTCCGTCCAGCTGAAGGGCCCCGGGAGGGAAACTCCCTTCCAGGCACCTAACCGCAAGCCGGATGACTTGTCGCAGTTAATTCTGGCCCCTGTCACCTTCTCGTACCGTACAAGCGCCTGGTGTACCGCCTCTATGTCCCTGCGGGAGGACACAAAGGTCGTTACGTCATCGGCGTACGCAGAAACCCTGGCTCGAGCTCCGCCAGGGACTTCGATTCCACGCAGGACCGGACTGCCCGTCTCGTCCCTTAGCCGGCGAAGGAGGGGCTCCAACGCCAAGACATAAAGGAAAGGAGAAGACAGTGGACAACCCTGTCGGACCGACCTAGACAGCGCGAAAGCGCCCGACAGCTTCCCGTTCACCTGTACCACAGCCCGGGGGGAGCGATACAGAAGGCTAATCCAGCGGCTGAAGTCGGGTTTGAATCCGGCGGCCTGCAGGACAGCAGCCAGGTAGCCATGGTCAATCCTATCAAATGCCTTGGACTGATCTAAATTGATCAGCGCGGCCTCATCGTCGTCTTCTACACCCTCTATGATCGTGCGAATCAAGTGCAGGTTGCTCTGAATTGTTCTCCCCTTCACAGAACAAGTCTGATCCGGTTCCAACAGAGACTCGGCAACTAGCTGCAAGCGATTCGTCAGGATCTTGGCCAAAATCTTTAACTCTGTGTTTAGCAGAGTTATGGGCCTGTAATCGTCTAGTTCCCTCCCAACCTTCTTGCCTTTTCTCAACAGCGTGATCACGCCCCTGGTGATCCGACCGGGGATGGACCCCTGCCGAAACCAGTGGTTGAACACGACTGCCAAGAGCGGGACAAAAAGGTGCGACATCCTCAAGTACAATTCATAGGGCAAACCATCCAAACCTGGCGACTTGCCACTGCCGACCTTCTTCAAAGCCACGTAGATTTCGTCCTCCGTAATCTCCCCTTCGCAAGCTAGCCGCTTCAGCCGGCAAAAGCCAGGGGAAAGTCAGCCAAATAGCTGCGAAAGTCCTCGTCACGGAGACCAGGCTCCTTGGTAAATCGGTGTTCGAAATGCTGCCGGAACGCCTCGCACATGTCGTCGGTCGACCTAAGGAGATGTCCCTCCGGGTCGCGTACCTCTCGAATGTACCGGTCGCCGGCTCGGCGAATTTCTTCCTTGCGCAGTTCCGCGCCCATTTTCACAGCTTCGGAAGACATCTTGCTTAACTTAGCCCTAATTACCTGGCCCATGTAGCGCCCGCTAGTCGAACGCTCCAGGGCCTCCCTGGCTAAGGCTATTTCTAGGAATCCCCACCAGCCTCCGCCCGGGCGAAATTAGCTCTAAGTGTCTTTGCCTCCGCAGCCTTATCTAGGTTGAGCCGCTGGCTATATTTGGTGGCGAAAGACCTAATGGAGTCCTTAAGACTAACCCACCACTTACTCCCAATGACTCGCCCAATTAACGCCCGCTGAACTAGTTTTGTCAGCTGGTCACGAAAGTCCCGCCTGTCCAGTAAGGACTGGTTGAACTTCCAATAACCAGCCAACCTAGGCCTAAAATCTAACACCACACGGGCACAAACGAGTTTGTGATCCGTGTAGCCTCAACCAGTGGAACGTTGGACATTCTAAGAAGTCTATGTCGGCTTCTCTCACTAACACCCTATCCAGGTACGCTGATACCCGGGTAGAGGGCCAACTACGCGTCCACGTCCACATGCTCCCTTCCGGATGATCGACCCGGTATCTATCGACGAGACCAAAATCGCCGACAAGATTGACCAGGCTACGATCACCACTCCACCCGCTAGCGCCCCTCCCTCTATCCCATTTGGGGGTTAGGATGGCATTCCAGTCCCCAACTAAGATTAGCCGTGTTGAATGCACCATGAAGGGCTCCAACAGCCGAAAGAAAGAGACACGCTCACCTTGAACATTGGGCGCATAAACCGCAATCAGCCGGAACGACTTGCTTTTCACTGCAATATCGGCCACGATCAGCCGGCCCTCGGCACCGACATGGACAAGGTCAACCCTCGCGTCCAGGGTACGCTTAACCAGCAAAGAAACACCTCTGGCCCGCCGGCTCCCATATGCTGAATACACGACAAAGTCGTCATCCAGCACACACGAGTCGACTTCGCAAACAAAGTGAGTCTCTTGGATCGCGGCCACATCCACGCCGTACGACAAGAGGTCACGAAGCAGGCGAGCCGCCTTGCCCCGATCCCTCAGGCCATACGCATTCAAACTGGCTATCTTAATAGACATTTCTTAGATCTGAAAAAGAAAAAAGAAAAACATGCAACAACGGCACTAATCACATACGGGGAAAAAATCTCTGGTGGCTGGGACCCCGACGGACTGTCCTAGGGACCCTGTACCAACATCGGACGTAATCCGTCCGTCCAGGACAATACCGCCGACGTCCGTAGGGTAAGTGAGTTTTATTACCCTATATAAGCATGGGTGGATCAAAATCGGGAACCTCCCAGCACAATTTCTAGCCATTTTTTTTAATTCAGGGGTGCCTTCCTGCACCATTCTAATATTTGAGTAATGTTTTTTAACCTGCGCTATGTGGTCCCAGACCCTCAGGTTGCCTCCTGTGTTACGTATCAGGGTAATGACACCTGGGGCCTGGGAAAAGTTCCTAGGGTTGTCCGTGGATAGTCCTTTCACCGAAGTAAGCTTTAGGAGTGGTTTGAGCAAATTTCTCCTTTGCGATGACCACTCTAACCCAATGTCTTCATTAATTTTCATGAGGGCATCCCCATGAGGGAGGGCATTTTTCTTTTTATGCCGAGTAGGGGCCGGAACAGGAGAAGGGGAGGGAGAGGGAGTAGTGGATCTTCTCAAGGGGGTCAGCTCGAAGGTCGGGGACTGGGACACCTTCTGTGGAGAAGAGGGCAGGCTCCTGGCTTTCTGCGCATAGGAGCACCTAACTGGGGAAACCGGAAGAGATGTACATTTATCCCTGTGTCTTCTTCGTTCCACGCTCCTACTCCTCCGTCGACTCTTGGGTTTATCGTGCTGCTCTTCCTCGTCGTCTCTTCCGCGTTTTAAGGACGCCGACCTTTCCACGTCCATTTCCTCCACCTTCTTGGGGGAGGGACTCCTTTTCTGTACATGTTTGGCCGGCGTTTTGACGGGAGGGGAGACCTCTACCGGGGGCTCCTTTTGTTTTTCCGGCTCCCCGCCCAGAGACGGCGCTTTTGCCGGGCACGCCTTCTGTTTAGCTGGGGACGCTGCTTTTGCCGGAGTCTGTTTTGGAGGCGTCTTGACAGGGGGCGGCACCTTCGCGGGGGAAGGAGTCTTCGCCTTCTTTCTGCCGACCACCTGCCACTCGCCCTCCCTACTGACAGTCTGTGCTGGAGTTGGTGTTGCTGTCTTAGTCGTCTCCTTTCCCCTGCCTTTTCCTCTTGCTGCGGCTGCTTGGCTGTTTGGGCCTTTGGGGGTGGGTTCTTCGTCGGGCAAGCCTTGGCAACATGTTCCGCCGCCCCGCAGACCCAACAGCACGGCTTTCTTCCCTCCACAATCACAAATATCTTGCGACCCCTACAAGTGAGGATGTTGGGGATCTTATCTATCTTCTCTTTTGTCAAGGTCACTTGGAGGGTCATGTCGCCCGTCAAAAAGCCTGCCTTTGACCGCAGCGAGGAGACTTCGGCCACCTTGCCATATCCCGCAAAAAAGGCACCAATATGGTCCTCGGCGATGTCCATTGGGACGCCATGCAGGGTGATTTTAAGTTTCTTAGTACCCATGTACTCTGTATGGATTTGGAGTGTCTTGGTTTCCAAGACCACTCCCATTAGGGCCTTCGCCTCCCCTGCAGATCCAAGCAGGACGTCCCACATGGCACCGCCTCTCCTCGCTACGGCCCTGGCTTTGATCTTCAGTGCTTTAATACTTTCTTCAAACACGTCCCTGGGGACCCCAATTAATTTGTGTGTTTTAAGGTCCTTTGTTATCAAGGTAATTATTCGGGCTTCTATTAGAGCTAACTGTTCAGGGACCGAAACCAGTTCTGCTTCCTTGATAAATTCCGCGTACTTCAAGTTCATTTGAGCGTAGTACTCCTCTCCCTTAGTAATGATTCTACCTCCATTCCACCCAGAGGTAGAAGGTATGGGAGATGCTGCTGATACTTCCGAAGAGGGGTCGATCCTAGTTGGTAAACTCCAGTCTCCCTCTTTCCCTCCCACCGAGGCCGTGGTGGGAGGACCGACTTCTTCCGGCCTATTACAGGCCATTGCCACTAAGTGGCCGAACACCGGGTAGTTGCAATCCGGTGTTTCGCGTTGTTTAGACGCTACTTTGCGCTGGCCCGAGCAATAAACTCGGGCTGGAATGCAAGCAAACCCAAAGACCCAAAATGATAGCTAATATCACGAAGGAACAAGAGCTTCTTTTTGGTCTTTTTGCCAAACACCACACAAACAAAAAGTCTGGGAGGGGATGGCTAGTTTTATTTATTCTTTAAATACAAAGAATTATGGCACAAGGCCGAAAAATGGGAGGGGGAACAAAACTTGGGGTGGTCTTCAGTACACTATCTTATACCTAGCTAATCGGATTCACGACCCATACATACGTTACAATTTTCTCAATCACCATAAGAATTTGTCCATCAACACTCATACATATCGTACACCAAAATACCGCAAACTCCATACCAGGGACCTACAAAACGCCCCAAATGTACATAAAAATTTGTAACTATTTACAAATATAATACAAAAATAGATTTAAAAATTTATACATGAAATGACATGATGGGAAGGGGGAATGAAGAAACAAAAAACCCCAAACTAAAAACAATTTCAAATGAACATCATATACATGGTGTTAGTAAGACCCAAACACACCCTCATAATTAAAGAGGCCACTGTATTCTGCCTTAAAAGGCAAAATCAAGTAGCTCTCTTTCTACAGGGGAAAGGAGAAGCAGGTTAAAATAAATTGGACTGGGGAATATATAAGGCTGACCCAGCCGAGAGTAAAACGGGACAAAATAACGATGGACAAAGGGGATCTCGAACTGGATCATAACAAAAGTATTGGAGCCGGGAACAGGCTAGGACAACCCATACACTCACATTAACTAGGTACACAAAAGAATTTCTACCTTAACCACGGGAAGGGTTCCAAAGGAATCCCCCCGATGTGATTAGCAGATCTAAAAAAGAAAATCAAGGCTAGCCCCGGTCACACGAACCAGGCTCGCTGCATGTATCCACCTTTCGCAAAAGTCTGTCGGGTGCAGCCGTTTCCGTTCAGTTCTAATCTTCATTTTGAGCTGGTGCTCAAAATATCGGATTAGATCCTGATCCGAAAGACGACCGCCCCGCAAGACTTCCTCCAGTCGCGTCGTCCATATCACCATTCTAGCCGAAGCCAGCAGCGTCAGAAACACCATCCGCTTCACTCCAGAGTACGGGGGCAACACATTGTCCACAGCGTATGCGCGATCAATGAGCACGAGCTCCGCGGCGCGATACGAGCAGTCAACTCGCCGACACGCGCCCACAACGGGCGAACGCGCGAACAATGGAAGAAGGCGTGCGCAGACGTCTCCTTGATTCCAAGGTTGCAACGTTCACAATCTGGCAAATCCGCCAGGCCCATTGCGAAACGCTTGTCATTGAGAGACAAACCATTCCGAGCCAATCGCCAGGTCAGAGAAAACTCAGAGTTGCTGAGCCAATCTGCACCTGGCGCCCAAGACCAATGAGAGCGGTACTCCACTCTCGACATGCCGAGCTTACTCCACAGCTTATCCTTCACGGCACCCTCCACTAATCCCCGATAGAAGATTTTCCTAGGCTGTGAAAGGTCACTGGACCGTGGAATGGCCTGTAAAGCCGCCAGACATTCGAGGAGGAATTTCGGTCGCACCCAAGGCCTGACGGTCAGCCATAGGGTCGGGGGCGTGATGGTAAGGCAAGGGAACATGTCCCTCACTACCCCCGCAAGCAACCGATCTTCCTCTAACGCGCGCCTGAGGAATGCCAACCTTGAAGCGAGCACGTGGCTCCTCAAGTGTGGCATCCCCAGACCCCCTTGACACGGACGGAGGCAACAGACTCCTTTGTCGACCATGTGTTTGCGTCCTCTCCAAAGACAGGAGAATAGCAAACGCTCGAGCGCCTTCTCATGATCGTCACAAAGGGGAAGTACTGAC